>CM076573.1:235467126-235650645 GCA_034641835.2 Pinus albicaulis
TAATTACAACCACATAAAAATTTAATTAAGATACCTGCTGGTCTATGTCTTAGCAAGGCTTACAATTTTAAAAAAACTGACTTCAACTAGATTTAGTTTTCTTCTTCTCTTCTTCCATATTCTATAGCCTCTAAATAGTTTCAGAATTTTCTTCTTGTTGTATTCTTCAAACCTCAGTTTCATCATTTGCTGGTGCAGGTCTTCTATTGTTCCAAGCTGTCTAAGCATGTCCTGGAATTCTTCAAGAAATGACTTGTATGTGGGCTGCTGTCACATATTGTCTTCTGTATTGCGACTTTCGTCATCAATCTGTTGCAACATAAGATGAGAATAATATTTTATCTCTTCAAAACTCCAATATCTGAAAATATCATTGACATGTTCATCATGCATGTTGTCTTCAACATTCATATCTAAAGCTTCTGTGTAGATCTCATCTAGACATGGTGTTGCAAGCCATGTTTCAAAAAAATTTAATTCTTCTTCATAATCGATTTGTTTACCTACACATTGAAAATCAATGGTAAGTGTAAAAACATCTCCAAAACCATATTGGTTTTGTTCCTTCTGCTATGCAATGAGAGTTGTCTCTTGTTGCGCTTCCTTCTTTGCTTTTGCCTCAATCTTTTTTTCTGCTTTTCCTTTGCAGACTTATTTCCTTGCATCTGTCTTTATCTCTATTTCTGTCTCTGTCTTTATCTTTCTCTGGTTTTGGTCCTTCTACCCTGCAATGAGAGCTTTCTCCTATTGCACTTTCTTCTCTGCCTCTTCCTTTATTTCTGTTTCTGCTTTCCCTTTGCAGAATTCTTTCTTTGCATCTCTTATCTCTGTTTCTATCTTTGTTTTTATCTCTATCTTTGTTTCTATCTATATCTTTTCATCACTAACTTTTGTTGCTGCAAACATGTTGTCTTCCATTGATTGAAGTGGGATTTTATCATTGAATAACATCATCATTAGCCAAAAATTTTCTATCAAAATTTACATGAGAAATATTAATCACTAGATTTACCATAGCAGTTTTACTCTCATCAGCAAGCTCTGTTGTTAGAACCACCTTGTCTTCATCGGCAAGCTTTGTAGCTGGATTCATCAAGCCTTCATTAGCAAGCTTTGTTGCTAGATTCATCAAATCATCATCAACAAGTAATGTTGCTGGAATCACCAAGTTTTCATTAGCAAGCTATGTTGCTGGCATCAACAAGTCGTCATCAGCGAGACGTGTTGTTGGATTCACCAAATTTTCGTCAGCAAGCTCCGTTGCTGGAATCATGAAATTTGCGTCCACTTGTGGCTATGCACAGTGGGGTTCACAAGCATCTTCTTGCTCCTTCTCTGCTGCAATTTCTTCACACTCATCATCCACTTGTGGATGAATCTTTTCATCTCGTTGTAGATCTGCTGCTATAGATCCAGCTTCATCTTCAACTTCAATGCCCCCCCTTGCACCAAAACACCTTTCAAGGGTATCCCAAACCTCATTGGCTATTTTGGCATATGAAATTAGAGGGATAATTCTGACATCCACAGATTGTTTTATGCATTTTAATGCAAATGCGTCTTTTTGCCTCTTTATTTCCAGATCTAAAAAGATCTCAAGCATCTTTTGTTTTTTCTTTAGCCTCTTGGCTTTTCCCATGACCTCGTTTCTTGGCTTCCACAAATAGATGAGTTTACATATGTTGATCAAATACCTTGCTTCTAAAAAAATTTCCTTTTCTCAAAAAATATCTTTTTACACATTCACTTTCACAAATCTTTCATACTTTCACTTTCTCACAGTTTTTTTTTTTTAAAACTCAAAAAACACTTTTTTCCTTCACTCTCATTTAAAAAAAACTTCACATATATATATATATATATATATATATATATATATATATATATTTTTTTTTTTTTTAAAACTCATGCCATCAAAAAGTAAAACCCATTTCTTTACGAGTGTTTTTTTTATAAAGAAACCTTTGCAAATTTAAAGTTAAAAAAAAAAACTTAAATAAAAAAACACTTTCCCTTAACCTTTTAAAAACCATGGTATACACCTTTTAATGTCACCTCTTAATGAAAGAGGTTGACCTTCATGCATTGGACTTTCTTAAATCACTTTAACAAAAACAAATCAAAAACCTTGGTATACAACTTTTAAAGTCACCTCTTAATGAAAGAGGCTGACCTTCATGCATTGGACTTTCTTAAATCACTTTAACAAAAACAAATCACCTTAATGCAGGTGCTTCATTAATGCAGGTGCTTCAGCCTGGACCTGCGTGCGTTAATAATCGGTGCAAGTCTTCGAATCTAATGCGCATCTTCCCTTTGAGTGCTGCGTTAATAATGCTCTGGTTGCATTGCATAGAGTGCGTTATGCCGATTTTTTTTTTTTTAATAATAAAAACAAATTTTGAGCTAACCTTTTTTCATTTCATTTCGCCGACGTTTGTTTTTTATTTATTTATTTTTTTAATAATAAAAAAAGATTTTGAGTTGACCTTTTTTCATTTCATTTCGTCGATGCCGTCATTGGCTTGGTCATGGTAGCTGACTTCTTCATTTAGTGCTGCTTCTTAGCATGAGGCTTCTTTAAACTTTTTCTACTTTGTCAAAGAGTCTTATGTAGACTCGCCTCTCTTCTCTATTGCTTCAACTTCGCTTAGTTTGCTGCTCTTTAAGGAGACTTATGAAAATTAGCTCTGATACTATGACAAAGAATGAAAACAAAAAACTGTGTTGACCTTTCTTCAATTCATTTTGTCGACCCTTTCATTTGCTTCGCCTGGCTTTTTTGTTCTAGTACTGCTTCTTTGCACAAGGCGTATTTCAACTTCTTCAAAATTCTGCTGCTCTGTCAAAGAGTCTTATGTAGGCTCGCCTCTCCTTTCTGCTATTCCAACTTCGTTCTCGTTGCTGCTCTCTCCGGGAGTCTTATGCAAACTAGCTCTGACACCATGACAAGAATTGAAACTGAAAAGAAGTGGAGCAGAGGATTTCCCTTCTCAAGATTACAAATTAGTTAAATATGATTACATTGGAAACATCAATAATAAATAACTGGAATGTAACTCGACTAAAATGGACTAACTGAAACTGCACTGGACACCTGGATTGATGGTTTCAACACGTAGCAGTTGGTTTGAACTAGATTCTCCAACACTCTTCAATAGTTACATAGAATATTATATGTTGTTCTCTTTTGCAAGTGAGAAGTTATATAACTCCCTCTCTCAATGGTTTTTTGCTCGTTACCTTTATGATGTTTCTGTTGGTGGTGTTTCCTTGTTGTATTTTCTTCAGTAGTTACGTAGAGTATAGTGTTATATGTTGTTCTCCTCTACAAGTGAGAAGTTATATAGCTCCATATCTCAATGGTTTTCACTTGTTACCTTTATGATGTTTCTGTTTGTGGTGTTTCCTTGTTTTATTTTCTTCAGCAAATATGTTTCCTCTACATATGATATACTCTCTTCTTTTACAAATACAATGGCATCAGTGAAGTCTCTATGTTAGGAATATTATTTTAGGGTTAAGGCATCAATTCTCTCCAGTAACCTTTGATCCATTGCTTCACTGAACATAGTTAATATTTTTGAGCATGAATCTTGAGTAAAAAATAGGCCCATGAATTTGTAAAACGATAATCAATTTTCTGCAAACCAGTTGTATTTGGATAGCAAATCCATGTAGTTTTTACTTGATTAGGCCTTCTTCTCATAAATTCCATAGATATCTCGACAAGGCCCACCTTTCTTCAAAACTCTTTCTCTAAACCTATGTGTCTTTGTGTCTGCCTTAACAAATTCAGAATAAATTATCACCTTGTAATTTTTATAATCACGACATGCAAGAGGTGCTTATATGAAATATGAGATTGAATATGTGAAGTAATTTGGTGATACATAACCAATAACTAGTGCTCTTTCATGATCCTTGGAATTATCCCAAGTAGTGTATTAAGGATAGAGATTCATAAACAGTTTACCCCATTCCATGTGTGCAATATAAAGTTTATCATCTTCACCCTCATTGATGTAGTTCATGACTAGCAAGCAATTTCGACCAACATTATGAGAGTCTAGATCAATTTGCAAGCACCACTCATATACCTCTATTGTGAGCATTATATTACCTGCATCAATGTGCAAACCCCTAGATTATTATAAGATTTTGCATATGTAGTATTTTCCATTATAGCCTTTTAAAGCATGCTTGCGGCAACATCCATTTTACCCTGGACAATGTAGACCATACCAATATTATTAAGAGTATGAAAAACTAGGTTTGATCGACAAAGCCATCTGGTAGCACTCCACAACTTTTTCAATATTATCCCTGTCTAAATAACTCCTAAATAATTGCATGCTTTTGAAAAATGTGGATTGAACTGTAGGGTAAGCTCATACATCACAATTTCCATGTCAAAATTTTATAGTTCACCATGTGTAACACACTCACATAAACCCCACATACTAGACACTCAAGTTTGACTTTATCAGTGCTCATAATTTTCTCAACTAGTAGGTCTTGTGTATTCTTCTTCAAATCAGAATTGGCCAGTGCTTCACAAATAATATCTCCTTGCCCATAATTTATGAAAGTATAATATGGAGATTGATTTTGGTAGTTGTATTTAACAGTAATATTTCTCATTGTTGTAGACATTATTCTGATTGAAATGAATCATCTCAATTTTTTTTTTCCTTTATTTTTTTTATCATTTCTCATAGGGATATTCTTCTTTCATTCCCATAATGTTGTCAATTTTTTTGGTTTCTCTCCCTCTATGATATTTCATATTTCATTATTGTTTCTCCTCTAACTATGAAATTAAAAATATTCTTCTTTTCTTTCATGTGTAGCTCCCCCTTGACCTAGTTGACTTCAATTCATTGAAGTCACTCGCTACTCATTTTTCTTTCTCTTCCATGCTTTAATGGGATGCCTTTTATTGTATGTATTTTCTTCATTGTTTAATCTTCTTGGAATTGCTTCCATGTTCTATCTAGAGCTCTTTGGATATATGGAAGTTTGTAGTATTTGGCTTTGTGGCCAGGTTAATTACACCAAAAACATCTTGTGTGGCTAAGAAATAAAGAAAATGGTTTGTTTGTTTTTTTTTTTTTGCATTCTTGTTTTTCTTTGTCTACAATTTGCATTCAATAGTTTTATGTCAAAATTCATTACACAAATAACAGTAACCATAAAAAATATTTGTGCACCTAGTGGATGATTGTCTTCTTTGTTTGCTTGCTTGAGGGATCCTTCTTGTTTGATGCATCTTCTGCTGATTAGTCTTCGTTTGTTTGTTCTTACATTCTCCTTGCCTCTTCAAGATGTGTCCTTAGGCTAATAATTTCCTCTTTGAATTCATGTTCTCTTTCATCACATATCTGCAACAATTTCTTTTGGTATCTACCTCATACAATGGATCTAGCTTAAATGGAAGCCACACAAACACGCAAAGCTTGATATTGGCACAATTTTTTTTTTTCACAATCATTTTGCATATCTAGTAGGAAAAAAAATCACATTTTTTTTATGGGCCCATATTTCTTTAACTCGACCAAACTCTATCTCCCGTACTAAAAAAAAATGTTCATACCAAAAAAGGTATATTTCAAGGTTGCTCTTGTTTGGATACACATGCACACTTTACCATGAGATTTTTGGGAGTAACAAACTTTGGCTGAGATTGGAAACACCCTTGGGCACTACACCAGATCTTTTGAGGCAACTAAATAGGCCACATACACCTCCTATGCAATAATATGTTTTATATGAACATCTAAGAGACAATATTAGAATCCATTGAAATATATTGTCAAGATATACTCTGGTTACAAAATCTTGACTATGAGTATATTCCTTTTAGGTGTCATTAATGCCATGAATATGGCCACCTGTATTGGAATTTCCTACAATTTAGTAATGCTTCAAATAGGAAAGATTAAAATGCAACTAACGAAGAGGTTTCTACAAAGGAAAGCAACACATGCTTAAACCCTAAGTAAAATTACCCTAATAAATCACAAGCATCCACATGCAAAGCGGGTCCCTCCTCTCAAAATCCCTTAAAGACCCTGTCATCCATATATTTTGTTGACCCTCTTCCCCCATAACTGCCTCCTAAAGTAGAGATGCATGAATCGAATGGGAAACCCAATGTGCTAGAACCCTAGCCTTCTTCAAAAGCTAAGCCAAATATCCCCTAATACCCATAATCTGAGCCAAAAAACCCCCCAATGGGATTCCTTAAGATAAACCTAGAACCAATTGATAAAATGGAGCTTGATTCTTTAGATCTCCCAAATCTAGAAAAGCATGGAAATGTCGTGACCTATTCACCCTTTTAGAGCACCAGGTCAAGTTGCTCGAATCTACTTCAATTTTCACTAGGCCAAGTAATCCCGAGTTACAAGCTCAAAAAATGAAGGAATCATCTAAGAAACACCATGAAGAAAGGAAGAGAAGAAAAAAAACAAATGAGAAGCACCTACAAGAAATAAGGGGGTTTTCTGGTAAATTTTGGGAAAATCAGAATGTTCTCATATGTGTTTCCATCTACCAACATAACTTTGAAATGAATATTCTCTCTTAGAACATATGGGGTCTCAATTGTAAAGAGAAGAATAGACTCCTAAAATATAAATGGCTCTTTGAACACTCGAACATTTTGATGATTCAATAAAATAAAACCTCCATCAAATTTCTCTCCAAAATTTTCAATAAATGGGGTCAAGACTGTAGTGTGTAAATAATTTATGCTTAGGGACATTCTGGTGGGCTCACTATAATTTGGAATGCCTAAGAAGTCTAGGTAATCAACATGTTATCTACCCAATGTATTCTCAAGATATAGTTCAGGCTTACAGGATCTTTAGAAACATGCTTTCTTTCAAATGTATATGGGTCAACTCTCATGTGAGACAAAGCAAGTTTTCTTGCTGAAATATCTCGCATGCACTTTCTTCTAGCCCTTCAACCCTGAATTTTAGGCGGTAATATAAATATAATTAAATCATTGTAGGAAAATAAAGGTGAAATTCATAGGATGGATGTTGAATCAATATGATTCCAGGAGCCATCATCTAATCTATATATCTTATATTTATAGTTTATCAATGGGACATCCACTTGCAACAATCGCAAGGGAGGCGAAAAACAAATTACATCTAATCTTGACCGCTTCATTGTCTTAGATTCAATTCTCCACTGGGACAAATTCATGGAGGCATCCATTCTACCAAGCCATGGATCAAACCACTAGGTGATCTATCTAAATATAGGTATCCAATCAAGGCCTCACAATCACCCTTTCAAGTTTGAGAAATTATGGATGCAACATGTCAATTTATTGGAGAATATACAATACTGGTGGACATAAAGTAAGAATTGGAAGGATTTCACATGTTTAGACTTCAACACAAGCTAAACCACATTAAATAGTAGCTGAAAGGCTAGAATAAATACAAATTCGGTAATATATTTGACGGAAACAACAAGCTTTAGCAAAAAATGGTTTCCATTCAACAAGAAGAAATCTCAAATGGCAGGTATGAAAAGCTTATTACAAAGGATGAAATCACTCTTACTCAACTGGAAGAACGTCAGAAACAACATGAAAAACTGTAAATTTTTGTAGATGTTCTATTCTTGATGCAAATTTACTTTCTCTTCAATATCACACAACAATCACATAAACAATAAAGTAAAATGATGATAGAACATACCAGTAGATCGACATAAGACATGCCAAAAATATATAAGTGTGTTGGTGCATTACTGCGGTCAACAGGATGCTTCAACCAGCAAAGTCTCAATATGGCCAGCAAACCAACAATGTCACACAACCCTCTAGGAAAACCAAATGGTCAACTCAAAAGTCAACACTGTCAGTTAACGGTCAACGCAAAAAACAACAATAGCTAGGTCAATGCAGAAAATTCAAAGTCAATGGATAGCCTCGGGAATAGTTCCAAAGAATGTGGATTTTGAAAATCAAATTTTTGGGAGAGTTTCAGGTCCTTTTGACCTTGCGTTGACCAAAGTCAACGCTGGTCAAAGTTTGTTGTAGAAACCCTAAACTGAAATAAAAAATGTGTTGCTGCTGGAATTTTCCCACGTGTGGAGAGAAGAGCCACAAATGTCATCGAGCCAATCAGATGAGGAGAGAGAAATGTGTGAGGATGAGATGAGTGAAAATGTCCTCCAACGTTGACCAATTTATATCCATCAGTGAGGGTGTGTGACACAACTGCTGGGGCACAAAACCTTAAGGCTGACCTGCACATATCTTGAATAAATTCAAAATAAATGTTTTTCTCATCGGATTAAGATGATATTTAGATCAATCTTGCACCTCTCTGAAGGAGGAGTCCAATAAAAATATTGGGATCTTCATCTAAGCATCACAACATGGAGTTTGGAACTAGTTGTCCAAAATTAAAATTCCCTCTCAACTAGGGAGAACTCCATCCACCTATGCAATCCAAACATCGTGCGTCATGCCACCGTAACTTGATTTTCTGGCTTATTTATTTCAGAACAGAAGTGGATCAGTCACAAAGACGTCATTCTTAGCTGACAGATTCAGCCTAGAGGTCCGAAACCTCTATAGGACTCACAGAGAGTCTCATACCAACCCGAAGTTGGTTTACCTGACCCGAAGTTAGTTGGAGGTCCAAAAACTCATTAAAATTGATCCCAGATCAAGTGGTTGGACCGTGCCATCCTAGATAGAGAGTATGGAAATCTCTTATGCGTCCATCAATCTTTGCTACTAGTCTCTAGCTTTTCCCACCTCACTAGCCAAATGAGAGGTACTTCCCATGAGTCCAGAACTCAAATGGGTAGGATGCATACGGGGCACAGATAATGAGAGGTGAACCAAATCAATCATCACAACGGTGGGGTAGAAGCACACCAACAAGGTTCGGAAAACCTAGCCCTGTGGTTGCTTATAGCTCCGAGAAGCTATCCCCAAAGCCCCCCCAAAGCTCCAAGAACTCATCATCCAATAGGACCCTTAGAATAGGGTTGTTCCACGATTCCAAGATTCTCACAGAAGGTGAGGAACATGACCTTCTGCAAGGGGATTGTGAGAATATCCGTGACCTGCTCATCAGTTCCTATATGATTGAGCCTTATGGTGCCTTGCTGTACCATATCCCGAATAAAGTGGTACCAACCATCAACATGCTTGGATTGATCACGGAACCCGGGATTCTATGATAAACGAATCCCTCTCTGGTTATCACAAAGGATAACGGTGGCATCTAGCGCATGCTCGAATAGCTCACTGAAGAGCTTTTGAAATCAAGTGACTTCACAACGAGCCATACATGTTGCAATGTATTCAGCCTCAGCGGTGCTCAAGGCTACCAAATTTTGTTTCCTACCCGAAGCAGATCTACGTGTGAAGCAACATCCAAATGTGCTCTTTTGATCCAGCACACTGCTAGCCCAATCGGCATCAGTATATCCAAGGAGTTTTATGCTCCCGGAAGTGTATCTCAGCCCATGGTCTATCGTGCCCCAGAGATATCTCAAGAGTTCTTGGCACCAACCCAGTGAATGTTATGAGGATCAACCATGTGTTGGCTCAAAGTGTTCACTACAAAACATACATCTAGACGGGTATTCAATAAGAGCATCAGGGACCCTACGAGTTGACGATACTCAGTAGGATTACCTAACATGGGTCCAGTAGCGCTACCACTCAACTTCTTAAAGTTGAGGTCCACAAGTGTCAACACAAACTTACAGTCCACCATACCAAATCTTTCTAGAAGCTTCACTATGTATTTTCCTTGAGAAAGGAAAATCTCGTCAGGTCTTTGCCAGACCTACAGGCCTAGGAAGAAATGCATTAGTCCTAGGTCCTTCATCTTGAACTCAACAGCGAGCTACCTCTTGCACTGGTGAATGAGAGGGTCAACACCTGTCAGGAAGAGGTTGTCCACATACAACACCAAAATGAGAGGCTTCTCTCTATCAACCTTGAAGTAAAGGTTCGGATCAACAATACTACGAGTGAAGCCCAACTTCATTAGGTAGCTATCTATCCTCTCGTACCAAGTTCTGGGTGCTTGCTTCAAGCCATAGAGGGCTTTCTTCAACCTGAAGACATGGGTGTCCTGATCCTGGACTACGAACTCCAGACGTTGCTCCTCATATACATCTTCCTTTCTTGCACAATGTAGAAATGCGGTCCTCACATCAATTTGATGGAGACTCCATCCTTGCATAGAAGCAAGGGCTATGATAGATCAGATGGTGGTATATCAAGCCACAGGTGCAAATATGTCATCATATTCTATGCCTTCCTTTAGAGAGAAGCCACGAGCAACGAATCTTGCCTTGAACTTTTTAGCACTTCCATCAGATCCATGCTTGATCTTGTAGAGCCATTTCAAGGTGACAACTGCTTTGTCCTCCGGTCTTGGAACCACATCCTAGACATCATTCTTCAATATGGACTCATACTCTTCATGCATAGCATCCTTCCAGACTTGATGCTTTATGACTTCCTTAAAATATTCAGGCTCAGATTGTACAATAGTACTCATGGTTGCTAGATACCCTTGGTATCTATTTGGCTTCTTGCTTTTATGGAATGTCTCCCTTGGGGCCATATGTCCCTCAACATCCTCGAGAGTGTCCCTGAGCCATGATGGTATCTTCCCTATCGAAGGAGGTGGATCAATTGGGTCTATCGGTCCTTCAACATCGGGCATTGTCTCATCCTTCGGTCCTTCTTGATTTCCATGCCTTGCTTCATGATATTCCTCAGATATCGGAAGATTGACTACTTTACTCAGGGAAGAATATTCGTCAAAGGTGACATCATGGCATATCTCCACTTCCCTTTGACCAGACACATAGACTCTATAGGCCTTTGAAGTTTCGTTGTAGCCCACAAAAATTCCCTTCTTTCCAGAAGCATGCAACTTGCTCCTCTTCTCTTTTGGCATATGAAAATAAACAGGACATCAAAAAAATCTAAAATGTGAGACGTTAGGTTTCTTACCAGTTAAAACCTCTTCGGGAGTTTTGGATTCCAGAGAGGAATGTGGGCATCAATTTTGTATGTACACAACAGTGTTCGCATCTTCTCCCCACAGAAACTTCGGTAGACCTTTGTCACATAGCATGGCACGAGCAGCTTCGACAATGGTCCTGTTCCTTGTTTTAGCAACGCCATTATGCTCAAGAGTATAGACAGTTGTGGTCACCCTCTTGATGCCAGCTTCTCTGTAAAAGTTCTTGAACTTGTTCGTCTCATATTCAGTGCCATTATCGGTCCTCAATATCTTAATCTTCTTCCCTGTCAGATTTTCCACCAAGGCTTTGAAGGTACGAAACCACATGAAAGCCTCATCCTTCTTCTTCAAGAAGTATATCTAGGTTTTGTGAGAGAATTCATTTATCAATGTCATATAATAAGAGAATACTCTTAAGGATGTCACATGCAGCATCCCAGACAGATCAGAATGTATCAATTGCAGGACATTAGATGTCTTTGTGACACTTGAGGGAAAAGGTCCCCTTGTATGCTTTTCTTCGGCACAACCTTGACATACAACTTCATGATTATTTGAAAACTATGGCATCCCTGTTACCACCTTCCTTGCTTCGGGAAGTGCCTTGTAGTGAAGGTTTCGAAACCTTCAGTGCCATAGTTCAGTCTGTCGAATAGTATCACAAGTCATCACTCCCAGTGGACTTACTCCAATGTGGTATAGTGTATCAACTCTAAACCCAATCGTGATAGCTTCCTTGAAGCTCTTCTTCCAGAATCGCACCTTCCCATCAATGAATGCCACATTGAAACCTTTGTCTTCCATGGAAGAAATAAACACAAGATTCTTCTTCAAATCGTGTACATATAGTAAATCTTGCAAACAGAGGACTTGACCTTGAGTCAAGTGGAGGGTCACAGTCCCTGTCCCTTTCACGGGATATGTGGAATTATCTCCAAGGATAATTTCTAGATTATTATCCTTCTCAACCATATCAGAAAGTGCTTCTTTGAACCCAGTGATGTGCCTTGAGGTACCACTATCTATCAACCAGACATCCATAGTGTCGGGTGGAGATGTAGCAGAGAGGGCAGATACAAGGATGAATTCATTTCTTTTATCAACAACATTTGATTCCTCATACTTGGAATTTCTTGACCTTTTGAAAGGTTTCTCATTTCCGTTGGAGGGATACTTCCTCTTTCCCTTGAAGCTCTTGTTCCTTTGATTGCCATTTCTCCGGTTGTTGTTGTTATCATCATCATCGGGAGAATCCATCTTGAATGGGCATTCTCTAGCATAGTGACCTGGCTTGTGACAAGTGTAACACTTGCCTTTCTTCCCTTGGGCCCCTGCTCATCCATTGTTCCTTGGACCCCCAAAGTTCTTCTTCTTAGTATGAGTAGCGAAGGCATCATTTCCTTCATTTTCATATTCCTTCATCCTTGTCTCTTCTTGCACACATCTCGATAGTACTTCGTCAAAATCAAGTATCACGTTGTTATTGAGAATGGTAGTGTTGAACACATGCCATTTGGATGAGAGACCTCCAAGTGCGGTGAGTACCATCACTCGATCAACTATTATCTCCCCAATGGCCAACAGATTATTCATGATCTCGGTCAGCTTCAAAAAATATGATTGAACATCCTTTCTTCATATTATTCAATTGATTATTGAAGAATAGAACTTGATTCGTATTGTTGGCCTTGAAAATGTGGACCAACTTATCATACATCTCCTTGGATGTACGCAACTCAGAGATGTAGGAAACCAGACTCTTGTGAATTGAGTCCTTAATCATTGGCTTTGCTTTGATCTCCCCCTTCTTATACTATGTTTTGGCAGCAGCAGTTGCAGTGGATGGAGGCTCTTGGATTTTACCCTGCACATAGTCCATGACATCTTGGTCTTCCAAGTTAAGATCCAATGTCATCTTCCAAGCATGGAAGTCATCCTTCCCAGACAATTTTTCATCAGCCTTAAAGCCATTGTAGTTTGAGGAACCCATCCTCTTCTTCAATGATTGCTAAATTAGGGCTTTGTCTTCACCTCAGCTTTGATACCATGTAAATTTTTGTAGATGTTCTATGCTTGATGCAACTTTAATTTCTCTTCAATATCAGATAGCAATCACATAAACAATAAAGTAAAATGATGATAGAACATACCATTAGATCGACATAAGACAAGCCAGAAATATATAAGTGTGTTGGTGCGTTACTGCAGTAAATAGGATGCTTCAACCAACAAAGTCTCAATATGTTCAGCCAACTAGCAATGTCACACAACCCTCTAGGACAACCAAATGGTCAACTCAAAATTCAACCCAAAAGTCAACACTGCCAGTCAACGGGCAACACAAATAGTAGCAACAACTAGGTCAGCGTAGAAAATTCAAAGTCAACTTCTAGCCTCGGGAATAGTGCCAAAGAATGTGGATTTGGAAAATAGAATTTTTGGGAGAGTTTCAGGTCCTTTTGACCTTGCGTTGACCAAAGTCAATGCTGTTCAAAGCTTGCTGCAGAAACCCTAAACCGAAATCAGAAATGTGTTTCTGCTAGAATTTTCCCACCTATTGAGAGAAGAGCCACCAAGATCATCGAGCCAATCAGACGAGGAAAGAGAAATGTGTGAGGATGAGATGGTGAAAATGTCCTCGAACGCTGACCAATTTATATCCATCAGTGAGGGTGTGTGACACAACTGCTGGGGCACAAGACCTTAAGGCCGACCTGCACATATCTTGAATAAATTCAAAATAAATGTTCTTCTCATTGGATTAAGATGATATTTAGATCAATCTTGCACCTCTCCAAAAGAGGAGTCCAATAAAAATATTGGGATCTTCATCTAGGCATCACAACATGGAATTTGGACCTAGTTGTCCAAAATTAACAAAAAATTTGGAAGAAAAAGTCAAGAATTTGTTGGCTCAAGGAAGGTGAACAAAACACTTCCTTCTTTCATAAATCAATGATCCAAAATCAACACCACAACTGAACTACTTCTATAAAAAATCCACTCGGAGAAAAAATCTACAAGTATCAATACATCACTCGAGAACTCATCATTAATTTGAGGGAATATTAATGGATCTAGGTCTTCATAGAATAGAAGAAATCCACAATATCATGGCACATATTCCTCATTTGGTCTGTATGTAACAAAACATTGCTCTGCTATGGGAAGTGACAATAGATGAGGTAGAAGTGGTTGTTAAGGAAATGTCATGCAACAAGGTCCTGAGGCCTAATGGTTTCACCATTGAATTTTTCCAAGTTTGTTGGCCAATCATAGGTGAAGAAATATGGTTAGTCGAGGAGGAATCACATATATTGTGTACCATATTAAAAGCACTAAATGCCACATTCTAACCTTAATCCCCAAACAATACAATGTGGAGAAATTAGGTGGTTACAGACCTATTTCCCTGTGTAATATACTCTATAAAATTATCACTAAAATCATAGCCAATAGGTTGGAACCCCTCATTCTTAATATTTTTTCTTTAGATAAAATAGGGTTTTTGGAGGAAAAACATATTCTTGATGGGATCATAGTGGCCCATGAGGTCATCCACTCACTAAAAATTTAGTGTCAACTAGGTATGATTTTAAAGCTAGACCTCTCAAAAGCATTTGGTAAGATTAATTGGAGTTTCCTATGGCATATTCTTTGAGCTTTTGGATTCTCCTTGGATTGGATTACTTGGATTGAAAATATCATCTCTGTGACAAATTTTCTAAGGAAGGGTTTGAAAATGGAATTCATCAACCCTTGAAATGTAGAAGGTGCATTAGTAAGGCCAAAAGGCATGACCAAAAATTCATGATGACCCTCATGAGTTCGAAATGCCGTTTTTGGAATATCTCCAGTCTTCATTATAATTTGATGATATCCTGAATGAAGATCCAACTTGGTAAAAAAAATTGCTCCATGTATTCAACCAATAATTCATCAATCACGGGAATGATAAATTTATCTTTAATAGCAAGATTATTGAGCTTCCTATAATCCGGCAACATGCACCATGATCCATCCTTCTTATGCACCAATACTACTAGAGTAGAGAAAGAACTTTGACTAGGTTGAATTATACCAGCCTCTAATAATTCTGCAATCATATGTTCAATTTCTTTCTTTTGGAAATAAGGTTATCTGTAAGGCATGCTGTTTGGAGGAACATTTCCTGGAATCAAATGAATAGCATGATCATGATCATGAATAGGTGGGAGTGTTTTGGGAGTTTCAAACACCTTGGAATGATTTCCCAAGTCCTTTTGGAGATATGGAGAAATAGATAATTTTGATGTTGGAACCTCTAGTGAGCACAGTTGTGCAAATACACCTCGTTTTTCTTTCTACAGAAGATTTGTCATGACATTAGAGCTTATTATATTTCTTGGATTCCCTGTGATACCTCATACTTAAACTTCCTTTCCTTCTGAAAAAAAATTCAAGAAAAATTATTGAAAATTAAAAGCTATCATCCCCAAAGATTGTAACCGTTGTACTCCTAGTACAACATCAAGACCTCCCATTGGAATGGAAAGCATTGGACTATTCAAAACATATTCCCCCATGGTTAGCTTGATATTATGGAATTTTCCAGAGAAATTTTTAGTTCCTCCATTTGCAACCATCACTTGACACTCTGGTGTTGGGTATCGAAAGCGATTCAATTCCTTGGATACCTTACAATGAATAAAATTATGGGTACTACCCGAATCAATAAACACTATTAAATTTTTCTTCTTGATATGACCTTTTATCTTGAGAGTTTGAGGAGTGGTAATTCCTGCCAATGCATTGCAGGATATGGCCGGACTCATTTCTTCTTTCTCTAGGGTTGGTTCTTGGTGTATATCCTCTTCTTTTGAAGTTTATTGTTCATTTTCTTCCTCCTCTTCACAATCTATGTAAAATAATTTATTCTCAACACACCTATGACCTTTACTGTATTTTCTATCACAACTGTATCAAAGCCCTTTTGCTCCTTTTTCTTCCAATTTTTGTGGTGTCAACCTTGTAAGTCGTGGAAGTCTAGGAGTAGCAACACTTCCATCTTTATAAATGTGAGTGGTAGGCTTCCTTGTCGCCGAAATTTTACTTTCATTTTTTCTTGCCAACCTGAATGCATTCTCTAATGAATCAGGTTCCCAAAGGTGAACCTAATGTTGGATGTTATACTTTAAAGTCCCTATGAAGACATTAATGTCACGTTCCTCTGGAATATCAGTTACCCTTATATTCAATTTTTGGAAGTCCTCAATTGTTGCTCTTTGTATCCTCATAATGTGCTATCATTTCCTCCGTAAAAATTGACCAAGTGATAATTTTTTTATGAGAGAAAAGCCATTGATACCATACAAATGTATTTTGTTTTAAATATAAAGTTACAATGCGTACCTTTTGTGTGTTTTGCACATTATGGAGATCAAAATATTGCGCCATATGTAGTATCCATGTTATGGGATCCTTGCCATCAAACTTCCTCATATCTATATTTTGAATATGGTGGGTCTTAAATCCAACATTAGAGTTTATGAAATCATGATTTCCATTTATTTTGTTCTCATCATGAGTTTCCTTTACTACTTATTCACCATTAGGAATCATTTCTTGTATCAACTTTGTCAAACCTTCCTTCAAACCTTCCATGTTTTATTTTAAATCATTCTTCATGTCTTTCATGTTGTCTTTCATTTTTTCATTGATCTTAGCTTCCAATTCATCCATCTTAGCTTCCATGCCATTCTTCAAAACATCCATCTTAGCTTCCATGCCTTTCTTCAAACCATCCATCTTAGCTTCCATGCCTTTCTTCAAAACTTCCATTTCATTTTTTGTTACTCTTTGGGAGAGTGAAATTTGGTGCACTTGGTCTTGTAATTTTGATATATCATGTTGCACTTCTTCCTCTTCATGAGTCATATTAGAGCCTTCTGAGGGCTTAATTGGTGTTGAATTCTTTTTAGGGGCCATTTTAGAACCCAATACTGATATCTACTCTTCAATATGCCCTTGGAATCACTTCAAACTAATTTTTCAAACAAGACTTATGCAATTTGAAAATAAATACACACCTTTTTCTTACTTTTTAGGAGCTTGATATTCTTGTTAGAATCACGATTTCCGTTAGACCAAAACCCGCAGGCATTAGTCTCCGCTACAATTTCCAGAGTTAGGATCCATGAGAGGCGGTTAGTCCATGTCGTGAAACACACGTGGAGCGTTGAACCCAATGTCCAACAATCTCCCCCCAACGCAAGCCGGTGAGTTTCGAATTCAAGACCTGTCACTCTAATACCACGTAGGAATTTACAGGGTAAGTTCCTTAGATCAAGAACCAAAGGTCACCGCTCACAAACAGATCAAAAATCAGTACACCAGTATAATCACGTGGTTAAAACCCTCAAAGAGGGAAACAGTCCACGACTTGAGCCAACACATCCACTTCAGGCAATTTATTAATATAAAATAAAAGTTACATATGTTTCTCTCATAAACGATTACCGGAAAAATGACCCTCCATGCTCTTTAAATAGAGATCATGGACCAATCGGGTGTTAAGCCACAGATCAAGTGTTGTTAATACCGAGGTGAGAGATAACCGTCGGATCACTACAAATCGTGACCGTCGGATTATAAGTTACAAATGTACATGGTACAAAAACACACTTTACCTAACTCTACACTAGACTAAGTTATTCTTAACTATTTCCTATGTGTTGGAATATCCTAACATCCCCCCTTAAGAACAACTTGGGATAGGATTGAAGGATTTACAAAGGTGACACAAAAGGAGCCTATTTCCTATGTGTTGAAATATCCTAACATCCCCCCTTAAGAAAAAAATGGGATAGGATTGAAGGATTTGCAAAAGTGACACAATAGGAGAAGGAAGGAGGTATTAGAGCCTATCCCCCCTTAATGAAAACTTTCCTGAACTCCAAGCATGGATCAAAGTTTGGTAAACTTCACTTCTGTGAGAGCGTTTGTAAAGATATCAGCTACTTGATCATTGGTTGGACAATACTACACTTCAAGAACATGATCATGAATGAGCTTTCTAATGAAGTGTATGTGGAGTTCAATGTGTTTCATACGCCGATGCTGAACTGGATATTTACATAGTTGAATGGCACTCTAATTATCACACCAAACTGTAGTTGGATGCTGCTGATGGAGACCAAATTCAGACAGGATCTGACGAAGCCACATGGCTTCCTTGCTGGCTTCAACTGCACCATGATACTCTACTTTTGCTGAAGAAAGAGAGATGGCACTTTGTTTCTTACAATACCAAGTAATAGGTCTTGAACCAAGAGTGAATACATAGCCCGCAGTAGACTTTCGATCATCAGGGTCACCAGCCCAATCAGAATCAGTGAAACCAATCAACAATGGAGATTCTCCTGCACTGTAATGAATCCAAAACTGAACTGTACCTCAAATATATCAAAATATTCTTTTGGCTTCTTTCCAGTGACTTTCATGAGGTTGGTGCATAAACTGAATGACAAGACCAATGGCAAAGGAGAGGTCAGGACGGGTATGGGTTAGATAAAGAAGTTTACCAACAAGTTGACGATATAAGGTAGCATCAACTTCAGGGGTAGTACAGTTGATTGAAAGCTTGACTCCAGACTGAAAGGGAGAAGGGGAAGGCTTACAGTCTTCCATGTGAAAGTGGTGTATAAGATCACAGGCATACTTGGACTGAGAGAGGGTAATGACTTCCTTGGATTGCAAGACTTGAAGACCAAGGAAATAATGCAATTGTCCTAAGTCTGTCATTTCAAACTTCTTTTTGAGGCTAGAATTCACATGGTTTATATGTTTTGGATCACTACCAGTAAGGATAAGATCATCAACATAAAGAACAAGGATGGTGAAGGACTTACCCACTTTCTTGGTATAGGCAGTGTTGTCAGAATGACACCTAGAAAATCCATTATCTATTAGAAATCTATCCATTTTGGCATACCAAGCCCGAGGAGCTTGTTTGAGACCATAGAGAGACTTCCTAAGGCGACAAACAAGGCTAGAGTATTTTTGGATAAAGCCAGGGGGTTGTTCCATGTATATTTCTTCATGCAAATATCCATGTAAGAAGGCAGATTTAACATCCATTTGATGGACTTCCCATTTAAAGGAGGCAGTAAGGGAAAGAACAAAGCAGATAGAATTCATTTTGGAAATAGGGGAGAAGGTTTCAGTATAGTCAATGCCTTCAAATTGTGAAAATCCTTTAGCAACAAGATGAGCTTTATGTCTATCCACTTTTCCATCTGGTCCATACTTGGTTTTATAAACCCATTGCATTTGACAAGTTATTCTTAACTATTTCCTAAGTGTCAGAATATCCTAACAAATATTAAAACTGATGTATCTCTGTAATTTCAGATCCCTGATATCTTATCTTCGGTCCTTTAGTAGCCCTATGAATATTATTTCCAATGCCACAGGTCTGACCTGATTTGGATTCTTCAAGGAAAAGCTATACCCAATCTCCCACAATGACCTAATTATGGACGGGTTAAGGAGAGAGAACTTTTATGGCATGCCACGTCTCACTTTTTCCTCCTTTAGATCTTAAATTGATAAAAAAGAAACTACAATTTGTGTACTTTCAACCAATTTTTACATAATTCGAATCTGATGCTCAGAGAGAGAGAGAGTTATGATGATTTTCCCAAGATCACCTCTTTAAGATGAAATTTGAGAGCTTGAAACAACCCTAAATTCCACAGATCATATCTCCGAAAATATTGAAAACCAAGATCTAAAATTTTTACCCGAAGTTCCTCTGGATTTATTCGCAAATGGGTTTTTTAAAAATCTTCTGAACCTTCGTAGAAAAATAATTATAGCAAAAATTCCACAATGACCTGTTTGAAGCAGCGAAAATCTATAATCCAAAGCTCTGATACCAAATATTATGAAACCAGCTCCCAAAATATAAGAAAAGAGAGATGAACGCCTTAGAAATCAGCCACTTCGAGGGGGAAACCTCATTTAAATTACATAAATGAACAATTATTGGATGATACAAATGAAAAAACCTCCTTTCTATATATAGGAGTCCATGGGGTGACAATATAATCCTAGCCGACCTAACAATAATAATGTAAGGGTACAAAAATAACAATAGTGGGATTTTATGGGGCACAATAATAAAAATATGGGGACTGTAGGGGTAAAAAAATAGCAATAAGGGGGCTACACTAACAAAAATAAGGGACTGCACTAGTAATATAGGGATCTAAAGGAAAACCAACGACTGAAGATTCTCCAAAGGTGTTCGCAACCATAGATCTTGACCATATCCCATTAGCTGAACAATTGTTTAATATTACAGACAAAAAATGTGAATTCGAGCTCTACAGATTACATCTCTGGTTAAAACAGAAATACCTAGATAAACAATATGAAGTCAAGCTCTGGGAGACCTTATTGCCCCTGTTTACCTTTCCCTAAATACATGAGTTTCCAGATTTAGTCACCTGGTGTCAAGCTAGATATGGTCCCCTTAAAATAACTGTAGTAGCTCAATATGGAGACATTCTGATTTCTATCACACCTTAAACCATAAACTAGATGCTGCTAATTCCACAACATGATTCCCTTAGCCATTTTCCCCAAGCTTCCCTCATAAAATTATACCAAAAACTGACTTTTCCTCAGAGAGCTCAGATTTTTGAAACCTTTCTTCTAGATGATACTGAAATTTCGAAAAAGAATAATCCTTATCCATCCACTATGTTCCCAGAAGAAACCAGGCATTTTATATCTTTAATTTCCTATTTTTTAGGCTACCAAAATGACAAAACAATAGATGAA
This sequence comes from Pinus albicaulis, assembly GCA_034641835.2. Classification (NCBI taxonomy): domain Eukaryota; kingdom Viridiplantae; phylum Streptophyta; class Pinopsida; order Pinales; family Pinaceae; genus Pinus; species Pinus albicaulis. The sequence goes on from CM076573.1 coordinate 235,487,991, forward strand.
TCTATTCTGGGTTACTTTTCCATTTTTTCCAAAGATAGTCAACCAACATTCATGTATAATTATAGTCAGTTCCTGGATGATAATATGCATGAAAAAATGATGAATTTAACTACTCAAGGGGTGTTCAAGAATCAAGTACACTTATGTACTGGTTCATATGTTTCTTTTTCAGCAGGGATATATGTTACCAATTACATTTCACAAACAAGATGATCAAGATGTTAACCAATCAGTCATACATTGGACTCAATTGGTTAGGTCCATTTCAACTGAATTTTCATTTGCAGATTTCATTGAATCCTTCATTAATCCAGTTTCTTAGCTTTTAAGAAGTCAGAATAAGCCTATAATTGGCTCGGAAATCAAAAGGATACTTCATTTAAAGGATCAAGTTAAAACATGTGACTGGTATCTTTACCATAATTATACAGAGATAAGAGTATATGGCTGTGAATTGGCACCTTAAAAGCTGCCCAAATATGTGACAAGGAGACTTTTCTCAATATATTAGGCAAATGATTAACATGGATGAGCTGCATTTTGTTTCAGGTAAAAGAAAATCTCAGTTTAAGATCAAGACTAAGGTGGGCTCTTTCATATGAAACACCAAGACAACAAGAGTTGAAGTAGATGCAATCCTTAAGAGGATGTAATTTCAGCCAAGTTTCACTTGGTCATATGATCCATTCATCATTATTTCTAACTTGAGGTTGGAGTTGGAGACAATGCCTTAGAATCACACTCCTAGGCCAGAAATTGAGAAATTCATTAATCAAGATCAGTTGGCAGAAAACACAATGCAAGGAGCAGAGGAGCATATTCTTTCTATCTCCACTCTGCAAAATCCCATTTATCAAAGCAAGCATGAGAAGAGGCTTAGAGAAGAACCATAATCTTTTGCAAGCATTTCCAAGGAATTCTTCATTCATCAGAAGAAGTAGAAGACAAATTTCACTATCTCAACCGAGCAAAGTCAGAAAGAGCCAGAGATTATTGATTTGGGTGATACAGAAGTTTCTATAGCAGTAGAGGGAAATGTTCCTAATAATCCATGATCGCTTCACCTTCACAAGAGACAATGGAGATTATTCAGTCAGCAGGAACAAGTTAACATAGTGAGAAAAATATTTTCTCTAAATTCTTAGATATTAAGCAGAAGAATGAAGCCCTAAAGGAAAATGTAAACAACCAGTTTTGGAAACAGACCTCTACTTCATAGCATAGGTTGTTGACAACATTTGACAGTGAAAATGGAAGGATGAAAATGGATTTCTTACAGGTCCAAGTCTGTTTTCCAAAAGCCCCTTCTAATTACAAGAAGACCATATTATATTTTGATTCCAATCAAATTCATCCCATTGACCAAATGGACATGCACAAACTGTAAGGAGAAATGATTTTCTCTACCATGACTAACATTGCCATGGCATTGTCCAAATTAAGAGCAACTATTTCAAATGTACAGTCACAGTTGAATATTGAGAAACTTTCCTATTTGGCCAAACATAATAAGTTAAAATCATTAGAAGATATAGAGATTAAGATTGGCTATGATCCTAAATATGTCAAAATTGTAGAAGAAATCCTTAAGAAGAAGAATCCAGACATTGCAACTCTTCGGAAGCAACTCAAATTACCTTCTACAGAGGATCCACAAACCAAGGAGATAGAAGAAAGTGAACAAAAGAGAGAGTAAATGATCAAAATTATAATTGAGCATAACATTCAAATTAAGAATATGGAGGAACAAATTGAAGGTCTACTCAAGGTGAAGGAACAATCTCCTCAGTTGGCTATGATTTTAATTTTTGTTGTACCCATTGCAGTTGCAGGCATAGAGCCGAGTTCTTCATCAACAACAGTAGAATCTACATCCGTAGTAGGTGAAACAAGTAAAATTATGCAGGATTTGTCTCTACAAAAGTAGGAGAGTGAAAATATTCTGGAGAAATTTAGGAATTTAGAAGCACATAAAATAAAGAATTATACTCTCTACATGGAAGAAATGCAGAAAAATCCCACATGTTAACACAGAAATTTCAGAAGTTAGAGAGTGAGTTATTAATGGAAGACACCTTGGCCCAAGCCAAGAATATAATTTTGACAGAAATAAGTCAGGCTATGACTAAAGTATGGCCCTCCATACAAATTATATTTGAATAGGAAGAACTAATCACTATGTGCAAAACAGTCATTGAGCAGGAAAATGCAACACTTAAACAAAAACTAGCAGAAGTTTCAGATATGATTAAGGTGATAGAAGAGCTGAATTAGAGAAAATTCATATAAAAAACATAACTGAAACCATTTTAGAAATCAAGAAAGTTTTGTAGAAGAAGAATCTGTTAGGTCAGTTGGAAACTAAGTTCCGAACTTTGGACACTACTGTCCAAAGGTTTCACATCAAGTTCAACCTACTGAATCAAAGAGGACTACCAAGATTAGTAGCACCAAATGATAAGTTAATCAGTTTAGAGGAGTATTGAAAGAATCTTTATACAATTGCAATTGATAAAGCTAAATTTGTAGGGATTAAAGGTCATATGATAGGAAAGGCTTTTCTGGAGGCTTTAGAGTTTGGTTTAATAATCATATATGAAATCAAACATATTTTTATTAATAAGCCTACTTTTGAAATATATACTAAAGTAGATGAAGTTTTCAGAAGATTGATTAATATAGATATAACAAGTCAAGAAAGATGGGATCACTTATGTGAAACTATCGAGCAAATTTCATCTCCAACAACATGCCAACGTGATGCCAACAAAGCAACACATTTTGGGGCCACAAAATCAACCACTTCCTTGAAGACATTCACAACTCAACTCAATAGTTTTTGTATTCCTATATTTTGATACTATTTTTGTAATCAGTTTAGATGATTCTAATAGATATAATTTAGTATAAATAACTCTCCATTCGAGTTATTAAGGGTTTCACCCATGGATGAGCACTTGTAAAGCATAATTGTATAAGCTAAGATAATTGATGATTAATAAAAGGATTCTGGATTTGTTTCAAAAAGTTTGTATCATTGTAAGTTTTTCCAGTATACATTTCATTCTGTTTTCTACATATATTTAAGTTTTATGGAGATAAGTAAGTAAGAGAAAAATGAGTTTCAGTCTATCTTAAATCCTCTGAAGTTATAATCTATTTTAGAGATCGATTTATTAGAATATCTGTCTGTATAAGTTCCTCTACATCAATTAATTTTCAGTAATATTCATAAGGTTATATATATATTTTTTAGTTGTAAACATTGTTTTCAACCTTTCTTACTTATGATAAACTAAGGATTCAATCTGAATATTTAGTAGATCATAGTTTCTTACAATTTTTTCCTTCACATATGCAAAATAAAATCATTGTTTTGAAGTAAAGAAAAATCCTTTTATCAGTACTCAATACTATCAAAGTTTAAAACATCTACCTATTATTTTCTCAATACATTGGTCATCCAAAAAATCGTTTTAAAACAACAAAATATTTTAGATGCTCTGACATAATTAATTTACCTATAATTATCTCAGAGGACAACACAAAATCTTTCCAAAGAAAATGGAAAAGGATATTGATCACTAAGATGATATTTCTAGACCCTCAAATAGGTGATGTGCCAGCCATGAGGGGGGAGAAGGGTGCCACCATCCCACCTAACAATAATGCACAAGGTTGAGGCACCATGTCCCTCGTTGTTGTTAATATGCACTTGTGTGATCCCCCCTTTCACCTTCCTGTAGAAGATGATAGACTAGAATGGCATGATGGATGGGAGGCTTGAGATCTCTTTGTCTCATTTTGATGAAGCTAATTAATTATGAATTCAAGGAAGACAATGTTGGGGCCATCCTCTTGGTCATATGGTGAAATAAGTACGTGAATAGAAACACTTTGGTCTCTTGATTTGTAGTTCTTTTCATAAATAATTTTGGGAGGCAAGAGGGTAAGTCTCAAAGATTGGTTGGACTTCCATTATGGGAGGATAAGAATAATGTTCAGTCTACAAGAAATTTTGTGGTTTGGGTCCAAAGATATAGTGGCAGTAGCACAGTTCTCATCCTAACCCACTCGTTGGATGCACCTTTTCCCTTGACGATCCTCTTGGGTGCGTTTTTTGATATCATAAAGCATTAGCTAATCCTTGTCACCATAGTGTTTTCTCCAAACTTTCCTTCTCGACATGCAAGGCATATTACCCAACAAGGATACGAGGTAATTCACTATAATACAACTAGCGCAAGGAAAACATGGGTCAGTGATAAATTTTATACCACCTATGGGATTTTTTCCTGTTTACAAAATTTGTTTCCACTGTGCTTTAAAGCTTTTGTTTTCATCACCCTCCCTATTGGCTCATAATTACTTTGTCTATTCTCGCACTATTCTCTCTCCCAACCACTAGCAATATGTTGAAGGAAATCTGTCTTAATATTTTGTTGGGTCTTCAAGTTTGGTCTGTGGCTTGGCTAATCACTTTTAGGTCATATTTTTTTACTCTAAGTGGGAATAATTTATTGGGGAGTTGTCTCATGTTTAGAGTTAGTGTGGGCCTCCTTCTCATTATCGAGGTGATTTATTTTTTATAATTTATCTTATTCTTTTGTAGCCTTGTTTCAGAGGCAGAATCGCAATCCCGATAAGAAAGAAATATATTAGGGAAAACCGACATCAGGTGAGTGCTTCATTGCATTGTTTTCCTCGTTGGCCATCCTTAGTAATTTATACAAGTATCTTCACAGGGGTTACCTTTTGTGGTCCTTAACGACTTACCTCTCTTTCTTCAAAGCCACCAGATACATTTTCCTCAGTTGTTAATACAGGTTTATCTTGAATCCTTCATTATGCCAAAACAACGAGGCATATTTCACAGAGGGGCATCCTCTTATAAAGATTGAGTATACCGAGGCATAACCTACATGCACTATAGAATCCATGAATCCTCCTCTCTCTTTCGAGATTCTCACTCCTCCACATGTATAAGTAGAGATTTATAGCATGGAAGAGGAAGCCTCTTCACATAGGTATTATCTAATTAATATTGAAGTAATTGTGGAATAAGATGATTGGGTTACAAACACAAGAAACACATATGAAATATATAACCGATCCATTTAGTCTATTGATTTATACTAGAAAATGAAACTCCTCATGGGAAGAATTAGTCTTGATCATTAGGAAGCTCAAACATATATCCTCCACTCTCTTGAGCATATCCACAATCATATTCATCAGTTGGAAAGGATTTTGGGGTGACTAGATCGTCACCTAGGCCTACCCCTAAAACGTACCATCCCTCGATCAATACAGTGGCACCTATATCAATGTCGAGATTGATTCGTGAACCTGCAATTCATCATCACTTCCAATTCATTCTTGGTTTCTTTTTGCGAAAGCGAAATTTGTTGCACTTGGTATCGTAATTTTGATATATCATGTTACATATCTTCCTCTTCTTCATGCACCATAGAAGAGATTTATGGTTGCTTACTAGGTGTACCCATTATTTTTTTTCAAATAATTATATCTATGCTTTACTATGGAATTTGAATCACTTCAAACTTATTTTTCAAAAAAAAAAGTTATGAAATTTTTTAAAAAATACACACCTTTCTCTTGCTTTTTAGTAGAATGATATTGAAACTGTTGTGTCTCTATAATTTCAGATCTCCAAGAGCTGATATTTCATCCTGTGTTATCCCTTTGAGTCTTGTTTCTAACCCCTCAAGTCAGAATGAGATTGGATTCTTCAAGGAATAGTTATGCCCAATTTACGGCGATGACCTGATTATATACTATTTCAGTAGAGTGAAGATGTATGGAGTTCCACGTGTCACTGTTTTGACATTCAACCCTAAAAATTATACCCAAAAGGTAAAATCTGTCCAATTTCAGTCACTTTTTATAAAAATCAAATTTGTTTCTTAAAGAAAAAGTTATGATGATTTTCCCTAGGTCACCTTTTTGAGATGGAATTATGAAGCCTTAAAAAACCCTAACTTCCTCGGATCATATCACCTAAAATATAACGAAAAAATATTTGAAATTTGTGCACGAGGTTCACCAATATTTTGGCTTCACATGGTTGAAATTTTAGCTTCTAAAGCTTTGTAGAAAAATTTATAGCGAAAATTACAAGATGACTTATTTGAAGAAGCAAAACCCTAGAATACAAAACTACGATACCAAATGTTATGAAACCAGCTCAAAGAACAGAAGAAAAGATGGATCAATGACTTAAAAAATTTCCTCTTTGAGAGGGAAACCTGATTTAAATTACATAAATGAAAAATTATTGGATGATACAAATGATAAGGCCTCCTTGGTATATATAGGAGTCTAAGGGGTTACAATATAATCAAAGCCTACATAAAAATAATAATGTAAGGGCACAAAAATAACAATATTGGGATTTTATGGGGAAAAAATATAACAACATGGGGGATACACAGGCACAAAAATAAAATAGGGGGCTACACTAACAATAAAAATAAGGGGAATTCACTAGTATTATAGGGACCTAACAAATAGGCCTCAAATATTTCTTTAAATATCTCAAACGATTACACATGTGTAAAAACTGAAGAGGTTTTTTGAATGAGTCTGATACCAAAACAAACCTCTTTTGGTTTTTAAAATTTTGTTTCTAGTTCTTTGAAATCTGTGCCTAAATTTACTATTTTTTACAAGAAAAAACAGAGTAAAACAAATTTTTGTCGCTAACAGATTAATTGTCAGCGCTCGGTTGATCAAGTTCCTACTCCTTCATTGACATGGAATCTTTTAGCGCTTTGATTTTGACATAAAAAAATTAAATTTTACAATTGGCATTGATACTCCAACTGCCAGCGCTTTTTATTCAATAAATTTAAAAATTGGCACTGATAATCCATCTGTCAGTGCCTTTATTCAACATTTTATAATTGGCGCTGAAAACCCAACTGTTAGTGCCCTAAAATTTTTTGAATAATAAAAAATTACAATGTTGATTTTAAAACTATGAAGAAAAACTGAGATAACAAATGGCTCTACTGGGGATGTTGTCCTCCCTGTGAGGCAACAAGGAACTCACTGTTGTAGTTCTTGATCCATCAGGTTGATCCCAAGCTCTGAAACTTGCTCATTCCAAGACTTGTGAATTATTTGGTTGAAAATAACCCCAAAATGCAAGCCATTGCTTTACAAACTAAAATCCAAATGCCAAACTGCAAACCAAAATCTAAATACTTGAAATCAATTGTTACTGCAATAAAATATACACTCGAAATCTGCTATAACATGAAAACCAACTACTGAAAACTGAAAAATTGAAATGTTGGTCCTTTGTACAAACTGGAATCTAAATTCTTGAAATACAGACTTATTCAATACATCCTACTCTAACCTGCTGAAATTATATTCTCAATCAGGTGATATATAATTTCTAGTGCACCCATGAAAGGAGATAACTACTTACTAGAATTATGCTCACACCCTTTGTAAGAAGACATAAAAATGTAAATGCTTGCAACTCAAAATGAAACCTGAATCCAAAATCCATTCTGGAAAACAAAAAAAAACTCCACCTTTTCTGATGACCGCAACAAGCTGGCCAAAGGATCTTAAAAAATATGAAACAGTAGCTCTTCTTGATGATGAAAATAAGAAAAACAAACCTCATTCCAAACTGTTAGTTTGTCTATGTGCTGAAACTGATTACCCTCGAATAAAATGGTGGAAAACTATTCATAATTCTCATCATCCATAACAAGGACAAGATTTGTATATTCTTGAATAAAATCAGATGAACAAACAATCTTACGTGTTTGAGAAACATATGAAAATGAACCCTCATGTCCTTCAAAGGAAAACACATATTGATTTTCAAATGAATCAACACAAACAATTTCTTTGTCATTGTCTATATTGAGTTCTAAAACATGGCTACTACATATAAACATCACTTCTTCTTTTAAAATAAACTAAATGTTTGCTTGGCTAAGTGGATTGAAAAAATATTGAAAAAATTCAATGCATGTATGTCAAAACCTTGATTTCACATAATGATTCTAAAAATGAATGAGTTGAGAAACATTTTTAATGGTTGTCCTCACACTCATGATCACAAGAAAATTGACCAACTTGTTGCATATGTTTATCACTCATAGAAAGAGGAACATGATTGTGCTCACTAAGATATTAATTAATTTTGTTTTCATCCAAGGGAGAATATTTTGTTTGCTGAAAAATATCTTGAGTATGAGAACTAACTTTCAAATTCTGTTCATGATATTGAAAAGGGGTTTCATGAAAAAGTTCTTGAATCTCTTCATCCATGAACTCCTCATCACCATACATATTTTCCATATGTTTAATGAATATTTCAACGCGTGCAAAATAATTTTCGGCCAACAACAAGGAAAGATAACACTCTTTAAAATGATCATAAAATACTGAATGGAAATATTCAAGAGAATACAAGCTACCAAGGGGAAACTTCTCATACCAAAACATTGCATTTCCTTCCAAAGAAACAATAAACATTTTCATCAAAGAATCCTCATGCAAATTAACTCCAAGATTTCATACATGCATATGAAATATAATCAAATGAAGATCAACATCATCGTCATCCTAACCTTTAAATCTAGATAGATATGTCTTCCAATATATGCAAAGAATATGATTTGGAAAACCAGGAATGTGAGAACGATTCATTGGATCACACCTTTCATATCTGTGATCCATCTTGAAGCAGTGGAGTCGCCAAGAAAGTCCTCAAGATACTAAATCTTTGGAAAATAGAGTCTCCATGAAAATTTTGAACTCTGCATTGTTTGAAAATGGAGTCGTTAGGTGAAATATGTACAACTTATTTATGTATGGTTGTTTTTCACCATCAACAATCAAATCTGATTCTTTGTCATTTTATCTAGGGATGATTTGACATCAAATTTCACCTCCCTAGAAATGATGCCAAATTGTTATCACTTAGAAAAAACCCCGACTGTAGAGGGAAAAAACTAAGGTAACCTCTAACCAATTTTGATTGAAAGCTATCACTTCAATCTTGAGAGGGAACTCTCCTTAAAACTATACTACTCACTGTCACTAAGCAATAGGAAATTTAGCTCATTGACCATATTTTGTTGGTAGCACATGAACTTTGTTTGGAAGGAAGATAGACAAGGACCATTGGGAAATGGAGTCTTTTGAAAAAATACTACTAGCTACAGGCTATATGAAAAAACTCAATAGAGGAAAGATAACTTTAGGTTTCTTAGAAACATCATCATTAAGTTCTGAAAGAAGGTAGTAGGAATAAATAAATAAAAAAAGAAACTTGGGGATTTCTGTGAGTGATATCTAAGTTGAAAACATATAAGCAATTTGGAAAATATAAATCTAAGCTTACATACATATAAGTTCAAATTTAATCACTTAATTCCAAACATAGAAGACTTATGAATTAGATCGTGAACTAGAAGAAAAAGAATACACCAGAACTGAGAAAAACCAACAGAAAACTTATCACACATGAATCTCTATAAATTTGTACGAATAATACTAATCACAACAAATTCTATTAATCTCAAAAGTATACACATTATGCAAGGTTTATGCAAAAATTCCAACCCTGTATATGACAGAAATGATAGTCTTTATAGACTACTTACAAAATGTTCAAGATAAAAAATAATGGATATCAAACCTCTTCATCTATATATAGACTACTAAATCAAATAACCAAGGAGATAATATTTGACCCCAAGTCTAATTGACGAGGTGGCTCTCTAACTGATTGGGCATTTTTTCTAAAAATAGAAAAAAATAATCCTAGCGAATTCCTGAAATTTAGGCTTCAAATATCCATTCGAAACTATCAAACATGATATATGTGTAAAAATTGAAAGAGGTTTTAGTTAATTGGTTTGTTCCATCTAAAAACCTCTTTTTTTTTCAACATTTCATTCCCATTTGTTCAGAAAATTATTTTTAAAATAATGAATAAAATAGGAAAAAACTAAATTTTAAAATCTAGAAAAATAGGCCTCAAAGATTCCTTCGAGTATCTCAAACCATTACACCTATGTAGAAACTAAAAGATGTTTTTTTTTTAAATGATCCTATTAGAAAAAAAAAAACCTCTTTCTGTTTTTAAAATTTCGTTTCCATATGTTCAGAGTCTATGCCTAAATTTATTGTGTTTTACAGGAAAAAATAGAGTAAAACAACTTTTTTTCACTGACATATTAATTTTCAGCGCTCGCTTGATCAAGTTCCCTCTCCTTTGCTGACGTGGAATCTGTCAGAGCTTTATGATTTTGATATAAAAAAATTAAATTTTACAATTGGAGTTGATACTTCAACTGTTAGTTATTTTATTCAACAAATTTAAAAACTAGCCCCGATAATCCATCTATCAGTGCCTTTATTCAACATTTTACAATTGGCGCAGACAACCCAACTCTCACCACCCTAAAATTTTTTGAATAGTAAAAAAATATAATGTTGATTTTAAAAATAGGAAGCAACACTAAGATAACAACTAGTTAGGAAGGTACTGTAGAAAATTGATTTATTTTCTATCAATTATTGTTCATGTATGATTACTGTTACTATTACTGTTAATATTGTTCATTCTTTAATGGTTGCATGATTCTAACCTTTGTATTGTGAAACAACATAGGTCCTGTACTCTCTTTGTTAGTGTGATAGTTATTTAATTCATGTTACAATTTAATAGTGTGTTTATTTCATTTGAATGTGTGTTTCAACATTTGCTTGAGCGAATAGTTTCCAGGAGTGTTGTTTCTTTCTGAATAAGAGTGATTGTGTGACAAAGTGGTTTATTCTGCATTATGTGTTTATTTGTTGAAATTGTGAGCAAGGTTTGAGAGTGTAGCAACAAGAGTGTTAGATTTCTAAGAGTGTTATTACAATGATTGGGTTTGATATTCATTAGTATTAGTCACCATTTTTACTTGCATATACTTTGTGTGATAGCCTTGAAATAAAAAGGCCTACCTGGATTGAAAATTAATGTGAGTGTTGGATCTGTTGCTCTGAATTAAAAGAAAAATTGCTCCACCCAACATTTTGGTGCCATTTTCAGGGAAGGTTATTAGATGTGCATATGTGTTACTAGATTGTCTGCATGCATTGATTGAAAGTGTGGAAGATGTGTTCCTGACTATGAAGTTTTTGGGCAGTAAAATGAGAGGTAAGAACCCGCGCATAGCTTCAAAATACCAAAGTGGGCTTTGCAGCATAGGAGTCAAGATACAAATGATTTCATTGCATGAGTAGTGAATAAGAAAAATATGGTGCCCTCAAACAAACTAACCATAGAGGTGGAAGAAGATGAGGTAGGAAAAATAAGAATAGAGACTTGGGAAGAGTAACTTTCATATAGGAGATCATTTCAAAAGCTATGGAAAAATCTTATACTTGGGGAAAGGTGATCAAGAAAAAGGAATAAACTAAAGCTGCTCCATGAAGGTCAGCATCCCATGAAACATCTATACTATGTACACATATTAAAGAAACAAAGTTTGTTGAACCCTTAATTTCAGAAACTAGTCCTAGAGTTTTCAACCCCTCTATATTAGTAGAGGGTGGGGATCGAAATTTAATAGAGGGATATGGGGACATATATGAATATTATTTGGAATTGAACTATGAAGAATGACTACTCGATCAACATACCTTGGAATTTGGTAGTGTAGTGAAATAACTCGTTGTGACAGAGGATATTGAAAATTCATTCAGACCACTTGAACCATGTGAGCAAATCGAACAACTATAACAACTTGAGAAACTCCTATCACTAGAAAGAGAGTAATATCCTTGACTAGGGGATACACCTGTAACGACTATACAAAAATTGTAAAAAAATCAAATGGCGGGAAGCTTAGTCACTACTTTTTATTTACCTATTGGGAATATCCAAGGAAAGGCCCTAATGAAAAACATTCCTTTATCTGCACTCCCTACTTTTCAAGGCATGATAACATAAGATACATATACATTTATCTTTGAATTTGATGTCCTCTGTAGAATCTATGACTACATCACCAATGGAAAAATTCTAATATTGCTCCTAGCTACATTAAAGGGAGCAACACTGGGATGGTTTATGGGATGCCTTAAGGCATCTATTAAATCCCGGGGTGAGATGAAGCAAACTTTTCTAGAAAAGGTATTACGATTATTTTCATTCTAAGGATAAAAAGGATGATTTATTAAGAATCATCTAGTCACTAGATGAAAATTTGGAAGAATATGTTGAACGTATTTAGTATAACTTATAAAGGTATTAGAATAGAAATCTAGACAAGGAAATAGTAAAAAAAAATTGATTAAAGGATTGAGGGATGATTTCCTTGATATGCTAAATCTTCATGGGAAAGGGGATATATCCAAGGAACCTTATGATAAGATTATTAAAATTTGATGAAGAATTTACAGAGTATCAACAGGAAATCAAACCTTGACACATGATACCTCTACCAAGATTTTAAAGTAAACTAACAGTGGAGCAACAAGAGCAGATATTGTGAATTTGCTAAATAATTTTAAAACTAAAATTATGAGCTGGATGTCCTCTCAGTTTTATATATTGCAAGAAAGGAAAAAAGAAATTTTTGTAGAGGAAACTATGGCTATTTTTTTTCTCTCGATGTAGGAAGAAATACCCTTTAAAGGAATTCCCACTCAACAACTGTACCGTATGTGAGAGGGACCACTGGACAAAACATTTCCCCTTGTTCCCTAGAATTAAAGAATTTTACAAGGAAGCGGGGGAGGATGTTGAAGCAACATATTTTATTGGTACTAAAATCCTTAACAACCTAGGCAATCAGGTATGGTGCAAGAACCCTTATCTTATTTCAATTATTTGTTTGGTATGTATAATTACCAAAAAACACCCCTACAATTAGAATATTTAGCAGCTACATGGCATCCTCTCAATCCTCCTTTGGTTCAAGACCCTGTGCCCTAGCCATAGTGGCCTATCCCTTTATAGCCTCAACCATGGCGAGGGCATGTTCCCCTTAACCATATTCCTATACAAATCCCAATGCAACAACAAAAATCACAAATTCCTTCTAATATACCTATTATCATTCCTCCATTACATCCTCAAATACCTCTACAACCCAACCTTGACCCTAATAATAAGGAAGTAAAATAGGTTGGAACTCCAATTCTCCCTACCTACTGCATTTCAAATGTGGAATGTAATGAGATTCAGTGACGGTCAGGAATGGTAGTGACCTCCACGGGTTCCCTTATCATAATAGATGAGGAAGAAAATTCATTAGGGGAAGAAAACCTAGTTCAAGGATATTAGAAAAGCAACACGTCATAACAAATAATGTTACTTTTGGTGCTGAAAAAATTGATGAAACTGTAAAAACTGAAACTACTTCCAGTACAACTGTAACAATCGGTACTGCTATAAGAACATATATTACTTCGACTGCCAAACATGTAACAACTTATAGAAATTTGAATTCTTTGTGCCCTCCTTATCCTAAAAGATTAATTGAGGTCAAGGATACCCATAAGTTGAGTCCGAATTCCTAAATATTTAAATAACTTACATGTTTATATCCCTTTACTTAAAGCAATACGATATGTTCCAATTTATGCCGAATAGTTAAGGAGTTGTGTCTTAAAAATACAGGTAGGAAACCTTGAGATCCCCCTACTGTGCATTTTATTTGGAAAAATCAAAACTAATATTGGGAAACAATGTACCTTCCAAATATGTAGATCTTAGGAACCCAACTATAGTGGTTCACATTGGTGGAATAGATCCCACAAATGCCATGATTGATCTAGGTGTAGTAATCAACATAATAACGAGGGAAAATATAGAATTAATTGGGCTTACCAATATGAGACAAACCCCTAATATTTTGGAACTGGAAGATAGGTATCAAATCCAAACTGAAGGAATATTGGAGGATGTTATCATTTCATATATTCATTGCAGTACCCAGTAGATTTTATGGTGCTTCAACCCAATACATTCCTAGGAGGACACCCTTTAATTCTAGGTAGACCATGGTTGACTACTGCAGATTTATTTATCGGATGTATGTTTGGTTGTATGACTATCTATGATGGTCTCACTACCAAGGACCTGATTCTTTACCCTCCAATAAAATCAAGTTATGAATTTGAAAAACCTTCAAGGTCTGAGTTAGGCCTAGAATAAGCTAATGCATGTCCAGTAATCACTGTAGGAAAATCTCTGTATTTCAAAAATGAGACTAAAGATGATATAAATAGCAGTTTTATCAATGAAACTTATGTTGTTACACCACCTAAATATCGATTTCTATGTTCCGTTATAGAAAAATCAAATGATAAATAAACTCTTGATGATCATGTTACAAAATAGATACCTGCTACCCCTAGTCTTAAAGGTGTACTAGTGGAAATTGAGCCTGAGAAAACCCTAAATATAAACGCTAATTCATCCCCTGAGCAAAGAGATAAATTAGTGTTGTTACTCAGAAAGAATAAAGAATCCTTCAAATGGGATTATAAAGACATGAAGCGTATCCATCCTACTGTGTGTACTCATCACATCTATTTAAAGGAAGGATTCTTGGCCTGTTCGACAACCTCAATGAAGAATGAACCCAACATTAAAAGGAGTTGTCAAGGAGGAGCTCTAGAAAATCTTAGATGCAAATTTCATCTATCCTATATCTGAAAATCAATGGGTATATCAACTTATTATTTTTCCCAAGAAAATTAGGAATTGGAGATTATGTGTGGATTACAAGGAGCTGAATAAAACCACTCAAATGATCATTTTCCATTACCTTTTATTGATCATGTCTTAGACGCTCTATTTGGTAAGGAATTATTTTCTTTCTTGGAAGTATTTAGTGACTATAATTAGATACAAATTTCTTCTAAATACCATGACAAAACTACTTTCACTTTCCCCTACAATAAATTTTCTTATAGGATCCTACCTTTTGGACTTTTTAATGCACCTACAACATTCCAATGAGCAGTGTTATGAGTTTTTTCTAACATGGTCAAAGAATTTCTAGAGACCTTTATGGAAAATTTTACACCATATGGGAATGATTTTGATGAAGTATTGCACAACCTTGAAAATTTTCTTAAGCATTGTATACAAAGCCACCTCTGTCTCAACAGTAAAAAATGTCATGTGATGATGACTGAAGGAATTATTTTACGTAAATATCTCTCTTTTGCATGTATTCATGTTGATATAGAAAAGGTAGAGGAAATTTTGAAAATCCATAATCCCAAAATGAAAAAATAGGTACATATATTTTTGGATATGGCAGGTTATTATAGACAGTTTATAGATTTTTTTGTAAAAATTGCATTTCCATTGTTCGCCTTGCTAAAAAAAAATAATGATTTTGAATGGATTGACAAGTGTAACAATGATCTTGTAGAATTGAAAAGATGTGTAACAACAACACCTATTTTTAGAGGACCTAACTGGAGTCTATCATTCCACATCTCCACCGATTCTTTTGATACAACCAATGGGGTTGTGCTTGGAGAAAACAAGCCATACACAATCTATTACATCAACAATAATTTGGCTCCAATGGAAGTAAATTATATAGTAATAGTAAGTGAGTTTATTGTTGTTATTCATGCTATCAATAAATTTACACACTACATCACTGGTTATCAAATGTTTGTGCATAATGACCATTCTAATATCCGATTCTTAATGAATATGCTAGGTGGTTGCTGTTTCTTCAAGAATTTGATATCACCATTATAGATAAACCTAAAAAGGATAATGTTGTTGCATCGTTTCTTTCTAGATTGACTCATGTTACTTATGATATTCTTGTTGAAGATTCTTTCCTAGGTGAGTATATCTTTGTAGTATCCACTTATTTACCATGATATACAGAAATTTCCAACTACCTTTCCATAGGAAAGCTTCTGCATCACCTTTCTCCCAGGGAAAAGAGGAAAATTTTCCAACAAAGTGCCCAATATTTCTAGTTGGATGGGAACCTTTTTCACACTAGTTTTGATCAGCAGATTGGAAGACGTGTGAGGGAGGACGAGGTTCATGAAATTCTTAAAGAATGTCATGATGGACTGTGTGGAGGACAATTTGCAAAGGGGAAAATTGGTCATAAGGTATTGCAGATGGGTTATTTTTTATGTAATGTGTTTCGATATGCAAGGAAATATGTGCAAGTATGTGATAATTTTCATAGGATGGGTCAACGTACTCAATCAAATGAGATGTCATTACAACCTCAACTAGTGGTGGAACCTTTGGAGAGATGGGCTTTAGATTTTGTGGGATCAATTAATCCCCCATAAATACCTATATTATAGTATGCACATATTATGTTAGCAAATGGGTAGAAGCCATAGCATTCAGAAAGGCAACTAAACATGCTATTTTAGACTTTTTGTTTGCATAATTGTTTGTTGGTATGGAGTGACAAAAGATATAGTTTCATATGGATGAGAATAGTTCACTTCTCAATTGATATAGGACCTTGTCAAAAAGTATAAGATTCATCACAAAGTCACTTGGGCCTTACCATCCATAGGAAAATGGGCAGATGGAGAGCACTAATAAGGTACCTGAAATTGTTCTCACGAAGACTGTGGATGGCCATTGAAGAGATTGGGTGGAGAGACTTATTGAAGTATTATGGGATTACATGATTACTTCTAGAAACAATACATGATTCTCTCCTTATGAATTGGTATTTGGTAAGAATCCTATATTTACTATTGAATTTGAAATAAAAACATTTAGAACTACATTAGAAGTAGATTTAGACTTGACTACAGCTCAGAGACATTGACTAAGGAAGCTATCTCTAAGGATTGCAACGAACTACCAGAGCTCCAGATTTAGACTATAGTTGTGCCAGAGGAGAAAGTGGTGAAGCTCGTGACAGCATAGAAGGAATACAAAGCCAAGGTCGATGAGGTGTGCTTAGAAATGAAAATGAAAATTGTTGATTTGCAGATGCAATTTCAGTTGGCCACCATTAGGTAATTTTGAGGTCTAAAATGGCTCTCCTAAGGAAAATGTACAATCAAAATTCACTTTATAAGAACCAATCACATTTTAGGGGATGACATCATCCCTAATGGTTGAGGTGGCATTTCTTGAGTTAAATGTACTTACTTGTCACATTCTCAATGGTGGATAAAAACTCATGGTAGTGCTCTAAGTACTTTTAAAGTCAAAGAAAAGTACTCATAATAAATGTCATTTCACACTTTTTGAATAAAAATATATTAATGTCATTTCATATTTCTTGAAAGAAACAATGCATATCCCTATACATTTATTATATTATATTATATTATATTTATATAGTATATTAATTACATGTTATTATAAAATTTAAATAATATAAAATTTAATTAATAACATATAATATAATTAAGAATTTATAAATTTATATTTATATTTTATTTTAAGTTATTTAAGTACAAAGGACAAATGCATTAGTTGTTCAATCATAATGACTTTTTCTTGAAAAGCTCATTCTTATTTATAGTCACATCAATAAAATTTTTTTATTAATTTTATTTTGGTACAACTTTTGAATTGAATTTAACTATGGTTACATGGATTGTGGTGTAAAAAGTGAATTGAAAATTCATAAATATTGTTTTATTGGTTTAGCTGTTATTTTATTATTTCCTTAGGAGGCCCATTTTAGACCATAAAATTCCCCTAATGTCCACCAGAAGTTCGGGAGCAGTACACAACAGAGCTCTAAGCTACCATGGAACATATTTCGTCTCGTATACAGGAGTGTGAAAATGTATTCAGAGAAGTCGTGGATATATGGGACTCACTGCAAGCGGACCCTCAGGTGCAAAATATAGAAAGATAATATCACGGGAAGCTCCAACTCATGGACCTGATTAAGGTCACTGCATAGACTTTAGCATCAATACAATGGTTTACCCATCTCCAAGAGGGTAAATTTTTATAGGAGAAGATTGATGAGTTGCACAGGAAGGAGCAGATCATTACAACTAGAATGAAGTCATGGGAAGCTGAGGCTATTCAAATTTCCCAAATTATAGAAAATAAATTGAAATAAATACGCACGACACAAAGAGGATTTGACCAGAAGGCAGCCAAGACAGTCACAAAAATGCTGCTCAGCGAAGTTAGAGATTTTGAAAAGCAGTGCGCCGAAGCGGTTCCACCATTGAAGGATTCCATGAGAGGCATAAGAGAAAAGATCGATGGGACACCAACATTTTGACTCGGGACGAGTCACAATTTTGTGTTCAGGGCATGTTGGACATGGGACCCCTCGATGAAATAATTTATAGAGAATAATTTGCATATTAAGGAGCGGAGCACGTAGCGCGGAGTCCATTTTGAGTTTTAGGGACTTTGGGGTGGGTCAAATCCCTTTATTATATAATGGGATGGGATTATTTTGTGACATTGAACTCCTCCCATGGTTTTCGAACCAGGGTATTGTAAATGCAAAATCTATATAAGGAGTCTAGATAGACGTCATAGGGAGAGGAAAAGACTGATAATTGATGAGATGCATTTGGATTTAAGACTGTTTTGAGTCAGATATTGTGGCTTTGGGTTAGAGGAAAGTATCCTGCAGTTGAGTGCGCAAAGACCTTAGGAAGTATGCAGTTGAGTGCACAGACCCTTGCAACTGAGTGTGCAGGGTGGAATTGAATGTATGAGAAATATCTAAGAAATTAATGAAAGACCTATTGATATAGATTTGTGTTTATGTTGATGTGTTTTAATTTTTTTTTTTCTTATGAATATATGTGCTAAGTAAGGGTTATGATCTATAATTGCATAGCGTAGTTATGTTTATGGTTATTTAACTTGTTTTATGTATGATTAAGTAAGATCCGCATTCTGCTAATAAGTTCAGCAGGTGTGTTGAACAACGTTTGTATGATTAATAGATTTGTTCTGCGAAGATCTGCCAAGGAAGAATATCCCTAAAGCCACAATCCATTTTCCCTTTGGATGCAGAAACCTGGTTCTAGCATCCCTTATATTGCCTTGGGTGAGACTTCGATCTGCACAAGCAGATCATTGCCGAAAGGGCTGATAATAGTGGGTTTTGTTGGTTCGTGCAACCACATTTCAACCTGTGTCTAGGCCCCATCAAGCCATCATCATGTTTATCTTCATATGTTTGGTATAAAATTGATTGTTGATCGTAGTTAGTTATGATAGTTATTTTTTATTTCTCGTTTCTATTTTACTTTTGATATTGTAGTTTCTTGAGTGCAGGTTAGTGGGGTGGTTCTTAGAGCAATGGATTGGAGTAGATAACTTCAAACAAGGATTTTATAAACTTGAATATTCCTAGTAAGAGGCCCATAACTACCTCTTAGTTACTCAAAAGATCATTTTTGATACATTGGGAATTGAAGTTATTTGTGTTACAAAATTATATATTACAGAGCAATGCAACACATAAAATATGCAGAAAAATACAAGCACACAAAACACATAAAACTAGAGAGACACAAATATACGTGGTTCACCTAGTTTGGGCTACGTCCACCTTGAAAAACCAATCCTTCCTTTCTATTATACAACAAAATGAAGAGACACAACCTACAACAAATCCGTTGTAATATCCTCTATTCTCTCTCACAGTCTCCTTGTCTATTTCTCACTCTGATAATACACATTCAATACACAGCCGCAATACAATACCCTCATACATAGCGAGGGGTTCCCTTCTAGGGAAAAAAAACCTAAACTAAACATATCTTCTACTGTCAGATCATCCGCCTAATGAACGACTCAGATTGACTAGAAATTACTATACTTTTACAAGGCAATTTTACATCTGTTTTAAGCTTTGGGGGAGCTGCCCCCGAAACTCCCTGCTAGCGAGGGGCTCCATAAAGTCGCAACCGCCCCCTGGACCCCCTAGGCAACATTTAATTTCGGGCAGCGTTGCCACCCCATTAAGTTACAGGGGTCCAATGCTGTGATACAAAATAAACAAGATAATCAGGCTCCACACCCAACAATCTCCCACTTGGAGACTGATTGTAGCAACTCCACCGCTTCTTCATTTGCTGGAAAATGACTCCTCTTTGGAACTGGTTGTTTCTCATCTTCATCATCATCCTTGAAGACCAATTGAAACTGAGCATATTCTTAGTTTCTCCCTGGTTACAAATTTTGTTAGCATATCTACAGGATTCTGGCTAGTGTGTATCTTTTCCAGCTTCAACTGTCCATCTTCAAATATTGACCGTATGAAATGGTACTTGAGATGTATGTGTTTAGTCCTGGAATGAAATGCTGAGTTGTTTTCAAGATGAATGGCACTTTGGCTATCGCTATATAATGTGCCCATATCATGCTTCTTACCCAATTCATCCATAAAACTTTGTAACCAAATCATTTCTTTACTAGCCTCTGTAGCAGCAACATACTCTGCTTCTGTTGTTGAAAGTGCAACAACACTTTGGATTTTTGAAACCCAACTGACAGCTATTCCACCTACAGTAAATACATACCCTGTAGTGCTCCTCCTATTATCTATGTCACCTGCCATATCTGCATCAACATATCCCTATAGAGCAATGTTTGAACCACCAAAGCATAATGATTGATTTGTGGTACCTCTCAAATATCTGAGATCCATTTTATTGCCGTCCAATGTTTTTTTCCTGGATTGTTCATGTACTTTCTTACAACTCCCATTGCATGTGAAATATAGGGCCTTGTGCAGACTATTGCATACATTAAGCTTCCAACTGCTAATGCATATGGAACTTTAGACATATAGTCCATTTCTTCTTGGGTCTTGGGGCACATCTCCTTACTAAGTTTGAAATGGCTAGAAAAAGGTGTATTCACTGGTTTTGCATTTTGCATATTAAATATTTTCAACACATTTTGTATGTACTCATTCTGAGACATTGTTAATTTGCGATTTTTCCCGTCTCTAGTTATTCTCATACCAAGGATTTGTTTTGCAGCTCCCAAATCCTTCATTGCAAATGCATTTGCCAATTTTTTTTTGAGCACATTTATTTCCTGCATGTTAGACCCTGCAACAAGCATGTCATCTACATACAATAACAATATAATATAGCTGTCATCATTTTTCTTTTTCAGATAAACACAATGATCAGAGTGACATCTAGTATAACCTTGTTCAGACATAAACCTATCAAATTTTAGATACCACTCTATTGGAGCCTGTTTTAAACCATATAAGCTCTTCTTTAACCTGCACACTAATTTTTCTTTTCCTTTGTCCTCATATCCTTCTGGTTGCTCCATATAGATCTCTTCCTCCAAATCTCCATGGAGAAATGTTGTCTTTACATCTAACTATTCAAGATGTAAATATTCCGCTGCTACAAGAATTAAAATAGGTCTGATTGAATTCATCTTAACAATAGGAGAAAATATTTCATCAAAATCAATACCTTTCTTCTACGCAAACCCCTTCACCACAAGTCTAGCTTTGTACCTCTTTTTTCCTCCATCTTCTTCCTTCAGCCTGTAAACCCATTTATTCTGCAATGTAGTTTTACTTATAGGCAACCTAACTAAGTCCCAAGTCTGGTTATGCATTAAGGAGTCCATCTCTTCTTCCATGGCTAGCTCCCACTTCTTCCTGCTTTCAACCTGCATTGCTTCTTCATAACATTCGGGTTCACTAGAATCAGTCAACAATAAATAATATAATGAAGGAGAGTATCATTTAGGGGGTCTACTTATCCTGGTAGATCTTCTGACACCACTTTCAGGTGTTTGAGGTGCTTGTTGTTGTTGTGGTGGTTGCTGTTGTTGTGGCTGTTGATTATTATTATTTTCAGGCACCTTTACTTTTTCTGTGATCTCATCAGGAACTGTGTATTATTTGTTTTCTTTTTCCTATTTCTTTTCCCGCAACTGATTCTTATACAAGGCCTTTTCATTGAATATTACATCTTTGTGCCTAATTATTTTGTGATTTTCATAATCATATAAGCAATAAATAAAATAATTAACACCGTATCCAATAAAGGTACATTTCTTTAATTTTTCCTTAAGCTTTGTTCTATTTTCTTTATTAATATGGACAAAGGCCTCACAACCGAAAGGCTTTAAAAAGGAGTAGTTTACCTTTTTACCTGTCCATGCTTCCTCTGGAATACCACCATCCAAGGAACTTGAAGGCCCTCTTTTTATTAGATAAACAACAGTATCTACAGCATCTGCCCAAAATTGTAAAGGCAATCCCGCATGCAATCTCATGCACCTTGCACGCTCCATGATTGTTTTGTTCATCCTTTCTGACACACCATTTTCTTGTGGTGTTCTTGGAACTCTCTTCTCTCGCAAATTCCATGCCTCGATCCGAGACACTTCAACTTCTTTCCTATCTCAATCTCAACCAAAGCCTGTATTTTCAAAAGTATCAAATACATTAGATTTAATCTCGAATACAATAAATCCAAGTTTTTCTAGTTGCATCATCAAGAAAAGTAACATAATAACGAGAGCCACCGAGATATGATACCTGAGCAGGTCCCCATACATCTGTATCCACAAGCTCTAATTTTTCGCTCTTATTTTCTTTCCCAACTCTGAGAAATATGACTCTCTTCTGTTTTCCATAAATGCAATTCTCACAGAAATCCAAAACAAAATTCTTCAAACCTGGCAAAAAATTTCTTGAGTGAAGAATCTTCATCCCCTTCTCACTCATATGTTCGAGCCTATGATGCCATAATGATGCATCTGCTCCTTTGGAAGTTAAAGCATTAACAAAGTTATAAATACCATTGCATAAATACAATGTACCAACCTTTTCGCCTTTTGCTATTACCAGGGCTCCTTTGGTGACCTTCCAAGCTTTATCTGTGAAAGTTGTCACACAACCTTCACCGCCTAACTGCCCTGTTGAAATCAGATTTTTCTTTAGATCTGGAACATGCCTTACCTCCTTTTATAGCCATTGGTTTCCATTCTGCTGTTTTACAAGAACCTTACCCATTCCAACAATTTTACAGGGTTTATCATCACCCAAACGAACTTGTCCAAAATCTCCTTGACAATAGTCATGAAAATATTTCTTATCAGGTGTGGCATGGAATGAGGCTCTTGAATCTACCACCCAGGAATCAGTAACATTTTCGAAAGAAAGAATCAAAGCATATTGTAACACATCACCTGTCACATTTTCTTCATGGTTGTTTTCTTGCTATGCGTCTCCTTCTTTTCCCTTATGAGATCTACAATCTTTCTTCAGGTGTCCTTTCTTTCCGCATTTCCAGCACACTATCCCCGATCTAGACTTGGATCTGCCTTTCCTTGATTTATTGCGATATCCCGAGCTCTTTCCTCTTTCCATTCTTCTTCCCCTAGACTCTACACTCAAATCATTACTGGATGTCTCACTGGAGCTTTTTTGTCGCATTTCCTTGCTAAGGATATCACCAACAACATCATCAAAATTTAAAGTACTAGATCCAGAGACATAGTTACTAATGGCCATTACTAAACCATTCCAACTTTCTGGAAATGAGCACAAGAATAACAGAGCTCTAACTTCATCATCAAATTTTACTCCCCCGCGTAACTTAACTGATCGGTAACTATATTAAAATCATTTAAATGGTCCGCAATGCATCCACCCTCTCGACATCTTCATATTAAATAAACGTTTCATAAGAAAAACCTTGTTTGAGGCCGAGGGTTTTTCATATAATTCTCGCCAATGCCTTAATCAAACCCTCTCGTTGTTGTTTCTTCGAAATATTGAAGGCTACCGACATTGCGAGGCACAACCGTACTGTTCCGAGTGCCTTTCTATCGAGAATCTTCCATTCTGCATCTGTCATAGCTGTCGACTTCTTTGTTTTTCTGCTCAATGGTAGGCATAGATCTTTCTGATACAGATAATCTTCCATCTGCATCTTCCACAACAGGAAGTTTTGGCCATTAAATTTCTCGACCCTAAACTTACCATCTTCCACCATTTCTCCCACTTGAACCAGGAACCCTTCTTTCCTATGAGTTTATTAGCCAAATAGACCTTCGACTCTGACACCAGTTGTTATAAAATTATATATTACAGAGAAATGCAACACATAAAATATGTAGAAAAATACAAGCACACAAAACACATAAAACTAGAGAGACACAGATATACGTGGTTCACCCAGTTTGGGCTACGTCCACCCCGAACAACCAGTCCTTCCTTTCTATTATCCAGGAAAATGAAGAGACACAACCTACAACAAATCCAATGTAATATCCTCTGTTCTCTCTCAAAGTCTCCCTGTCTATTTATCACTCTGAGAATACACATTCAATACACAACCGCAATATAATACCCTCATACACAGCGACAGGTTGCTTTCTAGGGAAAAAAAACCTAAACTAAACATAAATTCTACCGTCAGATCATCCACCTAATGAACAACCCAGATTGAATAGAAATTACTATACTTTTACAAGGAAATTTTATATTTGTTTTTAGCTTTGGGGGCGCTACCCCTGAAACCCTCCGCCGGGGGGGGGTCACGCTCCATAAAGTCGTAGCCACCCTCCCTAGACCCCCCAAGAAACCGTTAATTTTAGGCGGCGTTGCCGCCCCATTAAGGTACAGGGGTCCAACGCTGTCATACAAAATAAACAAGATAGTCAGGCTCCACACCCAACAATTTGTCTTCTTTTTCTCATTCTATTTTCACCTAACCCTATCATAGGATATATAAAAATATCCATTAATCTTGGAGTAGAATACAACCATAGTTCCTTAACCAAAGTTATATTAGCATGGGCCACAAAATTATGTACCATGAAATTTCTAGAGGGATAAAAACATACCGAGAAAAACCGCTCAATAAAAACATATCAATTATTTTCACTTGGTGAGCCCCATTGAGGCCCCACATAAGGGCTATTTCCCTTGATGTAACCCCCATTTATGGCCCTCACTTCTAGTACACCATGTGTAAATAATATAACACATACCAACAATCTCCCACATGTTTTTTTCTTTCCATAATGAGTGCCACATTATTTTTCTTAATCAATGATCCAAGGTAGAAATGTCCATTATTTCTCTCACCAAGAAATGTTCTCAATTCCCACAAAAATTGTTAGTGAATATGAAAAATTCTTCAAGATTTTCACCTTCATTAATAGTGCATTCTTGTCTTCAACCATGTCCCTTAAAAAGTGATACTAAACATCAATATTCTTTGTCTTACAATGATAAGCTAGGTTCTTCACTAGGAAAATTCCACTCTGTCTATCACAATCTATCCTTAGAGGTTGATGTACCAACCCAATATATTAACACAATATTTGTAACCATACTGCATACTTTCTTGCACGAATAGTTTCCATATATTCAACTTATATAGTTGAGTGTACCACTACAGACTATCTTTAGCTCATATAACTAATTTCTCCTCTAAATAGGATGAACACAAACCCAATTGTAGATTTTATGTGACCTAAAATTTCAGCCGAATTTGTTTAAAAAAATCCATGTATGCCATGTTGAAAAATGTAATTGTTATTGTTCTTAGTAATGTAATAAAATATATTTTTTTATCATTGATATAATTATTATATTCATCATTATTATTATTATTTTGGTCAAAAGAATGTTCTTCATTCTTATAGAGTAAATTGAGTAAAAAATAATGTATTAAGAGGCAAAATAAATGTATTTGAGTCAAGTCCCATTTGGAATTTATGTAAAGAAAAGAAAAATAATATTTTTTTTTTTTAGTCAAAGAGTATACACAAGACCAAGTTAGCCTATGTGGTAGTCATTTGACCCTCTTGTATAGATATAAATACAATACATCTCAATCTCTTGTTATATCATTCATTCATCACAGATCACATCGATTTATGTGCCCAACAAGAAGAAAAAGACAATCGAAGTCAAAGGAGAGATAGAAGACAAGTTTTTTGTCCTATTTTTGCTCACAGATGCAAATTTACTATGATTTTCTGAGGCTATTACAGGTCCTAAATTTGACCTCTATTGCAAGACCAAAATTTTATGTTGTTTGACCATATTTCATAGATTTGACCAGTGTTGACTTTCATTGATTTTAACTTGATTGGAGAAAACTTGGATGAGGGTTGACTTGGATATTTGTGATACTCTTTTTCTTGGTCTTGGGTCTTGGATATCTCATTTTGATTTGATTTTATAAGAGAAGGATTGTTGGGTTTTCCCCTTGTGGGGTTTTGCCTTGGCTTGGAGCCTAATTTTTTGTGTTCTTTGTCTCTTTTTGATCTTTATGCTTTGATTTTTTTTTAATTGCTTGATGAAGAAAACATAATTTTAATAATAAAAAAACTAACATTCACAAGTAATTATCAAGAAACAGGAATCAAGAATTAAAATTTCTAGCACTTGGTTTCTCAACATGGTTTCAGAGCTAAGTTGAAGGAAGGAAGTTTGAAGATCACAATTTGATGGCACTCTTGTTTGAAGACATATTTGTAGCAACTATCTATTCTATCTCTTTCAATGGAAAGGTACATGAAGGAAAGTCTCAAGCCTCTAAGGAGTCTCTTTGAATCCATCAAAGGATACATCACCAACTTCATCTCTAATCTATCTAAAGAAATCAAGGATGGAAGTCTCTATTTTTCACTCACAGGTTCATTTAAATATGAAAGCCATAGAGATGGAATCTGATGGGAACATTCATCTCAACAAAATCTTATGTGTTCCAAGTTTTAAAAATATTTTTCTTTCCATTTCTTGTTTATAATATAAAGGATATAGGGTAGCTTTTATTAATGGAAAAGTAGGTGTTTGGGAAAAGGGATCTAATATAGAAAATGTAAGGAATATTGGGATCTGTGAGGGGATTTTGTATAGACTTCTAACTCCTCCTCCTCATTCTTAGTACATTTGGACATAAATCATTGTGGGTGACGTAATATAATATATGGCCATCTCCACCACAAAATATTTCCATTCTTGAGTCAAATGGTTACAGGTATACCCCAATTAAAGGGTTCTCCCTTGGAAAAAATGTGAAGAAACTTTTTCCTAGTAGTGACCCAAGATCCAAGGAAATATTGGATCTAATTCAATCTTATGTTTATGGGCCCATGTTAGAAAAATCACTTGGTGGTCATTAATACTATGTAAAATCTATTTATGATCATTCCAGAAAGACTTGGATATATTTATTGAAGTATAAATATAAAGTATTAAAAAAATTTCAAGAGTTGAAGGGAGAAGTGAAGAATATTGTGGAAAAGGAGATCAAAACCCTAAGATCAGAAAATGGAGGAGAATATACATCTAAATAACTTGTGTATTTTTGCAAGGAGGTTGGGATTAAGAGGTAGCTAATGGTCCCTTACAATCATCAACAGAATGGTGTAGTTGAAAGAAATAATCAATCTATTAAAGAATGTGTAAGATTCATGCTGCATGACCAAGTCATTCCAAAGTTCCTATGGGGAGAAGCCTCTATGGAAATAGTCTACATTAAAAATAGAAGTCCTCATAGAACTCTAGACAACATGACCGTAGAAGAAGCATTTACTAGAAATAATTGTAATGTTGATCACCTCATAATTTTTGGATGTCCTATCTACATTCATATTCCCAAGGAAAAGATGAAGAAATCAGACATTGTAGGTTTGAAAGGAATATTTTTTGGTTATAGCACCTCATCCAAAAAATATAGAATCTACACCAAGGAAGAATGACGTATTAAAGTAACCAAAGATATCACATTCGATGAAAGTGTTGCATACAAGAATTCCAAGGATATACCCATTGAATCCAATGAAGAAGAGGGACTTATTTTTCTGAATGAAGAGAATATAGAATAAAAAAATCCTTTGGAACCTACATTTGATAATCATGAAGAACTATAAGGACCAAGTGAAAATATACATCCTGTCATCATTCCAGAAACTAAAAAAAGGCCAGCTTAGTTAACATCAAATCTACAAGAAGTTGAAGGATATGCAACAACAAAAGGAACATTTGGAGAAATCAAGAGACCTAAGAGATATTCAAGTTATGCAGCATATATAACCAAATTCATTGAAGCAAAACCTACCTCTTACAAAAAAGGTAGTTGAATATCAAGTATGGAAGAATGCAATGTAAGAAGAATACCAATAAATAATGAATAATGATGTTTGGGAAATTGTTCCTAGACCAAAGGAAAAATCAGTTGTGACTTCCAAGTGGGTGTACAAAATCAAGCATGAAGTTGATGAGAGTATTGACAAATATAAGGCAAGATTTGTGGCTAGAGTATTCTCTCAAAAAGAAGGAATTAATTATAAGGAAAATTGTGCTCCAACATCCAGGTACACAATAATTAGATCTCTCATGTCTATTGCAGATACTATGGGATGGAATATACTTCAAGTGGATGTAAAAACAACTTTCTAAATCATGACACATTTTATTAAGAATTCTACATTGAGAAACCTCAAGGATTTGAAGTGCATGGAAAGGAAACTGATGTTTGCAGGTTAAAGAAGGCTCTATATGGCTTAAAACAAGCCCCTAGAGCATGGTATGCCATAATGGATGCTTATATATTAAGGCTTTATTTCATCAAAAGTACTAGATATGTGAACCTATACATCAAGGTAGTAATGAATGAGCTTGTGATCATATTAATTTATGTGGATGACTTACTAATAACATGTGTGGAACATCATACTTTTCAATGCAAGAAGGAACTAGCATCTAAATTTAATATGAAAGATATTGAAATAATTCACTATTACCTATGACTCAAACTTTGGCAGAATCCCGGAGAGATTTATCTTGGTCAAGGATAATATGTGATCAAGGTTCTACATAAATTTGGGATGATGGATAGTAAACCCATGACAACACCTATGATTTCCAATTTGGAGAAGCTAAGGAGTTCATACCCAATTTTTTTTAATCCAACATCTTACCGACAACTGATTGGTTCTCTGATGTACCTCATGAACACCTAACCATATATATGTTTTGCAATAAATACTCTTAGCTAGTTTCAAATGAATCCTAGACATGATCATTAAATATAAGATAAAAAAAACTTAATATATCTATGTGGTACCATACATCATTTTCTGAGATACGTTGTAGGAAATGAGATTTGGTTATCAAGCTACACATATTCGAATTGGGCAAGAAATGATGCAGATAGAAAAATTACTATAGGTGGTTGTTTTTCTTTGCGATACACTATGTTTTCATGGATGAGAATAAAACAAGACTCAGTTGTGTTGAGTACTAGTGAAGCTAAATATATGGCAACTAATGAAGTTAGTTGTGAAGAAGTTTGGCTCTATAATTTTCTTCTTAATTTGTTTGAAGGACCTTTGAATTTGACCATCATATGTCATGACAATCAAAGCTGCATAAAGCTTCTAGATAACCCAGTTTTCCATGCTAGGAAAAATTACATTAATATTAAGTCTCATTGCATTTGAATCATGGTGCAATATGGATTCGTGAATGTAACAAACTTGTCCCCTCATATCTACCCACTTTCAATGGATTACCTAGAGTAAACATGGTATAAGGGGATACTATGATAAGACTCAACCTCCTATATCAACTTAAGGAAATGGAGTCATCAAAACAAGACTTTATAGACCTCCCTGAGGTGCGACATGACCCCCAAGAGCTAATCCACCACTCCAGGTGCCCAACCCTCGAGTTAACCTATCTAATCAATGAATTAAACCCCTCATCACTCCCATGACATGGCCATTCATGTGACTAGGACCCTCTAGTCACTCCCACAATGACTACATGGGAGAGACTATAGTATTTGTCAGCTAGTGTTGTGCTAGAGACTGTGATATTTATGCCACTTTTTCAGGGCTAGACTCCATACCACTGCCTAAAACTTGATGAGACTTAATAAGAAAATAATTGAAACCAATACAAAGCCTCCAACACAAGTCTTGATCAAGGACTTGACCTAACCAATCCTAACAATGACTGACATTCTGCCAAATACTTGGTAGATATGCAACCTAGAGGTCATGAATGCAAGTCTGAACATAAGGGACTCAAAACTCATATGAGTCTTAACAAGAAGGATCCAGTCACCCCAATTCCATATTCCAAGAATGAATGTGGGATATAATGGATAAACCAATCCAAAAAAAACCAAGGGAATATAGAGGTTAAACCACCTCCACCCTCAACATACCATGATCTCACCTAAACTAGCCCCTAGATCACAAAACCAAACCAAACTTGGAACTCCTCTGGATTCCTTCACTATCCTTGAGGAATTTTCATGTCTCCTTGTCTCTAGGCTTTATCTCAATCCATATCAGATCACTAGGCCCTTACCGAGACCCCACCCTTTGGATTTACCATGTATCCCTCCATTATCAGTTAATGGATTCCTAGGGCTTTGGAAATGTTCTTGAGATGATATCTACCCCGGATTCTGAAACCATCCGGAAATTCCAAATCTCAAGACTGAGAAAAATCCCATCACACCATGTATATCCATAAATGGCAAGGCAAGGTGGAAAATATTCTCAAAACCCAACAAAACCATACCACCGACCGTAAAATAAACAAATACCAACATGTACATACCATGAATTTCAAAATCATGTAGGAAACCATACATGCAATATGTTACTTGTAAGTATTCTTGTTGAATCTGCTTGATCTTTCATTTCCTTGCTTGATATTTTCTTTTCTTTCCTTTCATTGTCCTTTCCTTGCTTGATTTTCCTTCCTTTTCTTGCTTGATCTCCTTCTCCTCTTGGTGCTCTTCCCCTTTTTGAGACTAATTCCAAAAATGATCTAACAAAATGCTGTGAACTGATCCTCAACATCCTTTTTATCACTAGTTCAAATAATTTCTTCAATTTTCTAATATTTTCCTTCAATTTCCTCCTCACATGCAACTTGTAACCTTTCACTTCCTTTTCTCCTAATTTCCACTATTTTCATAAATAAACGTGTTGAAATACCTTTGTTCATTTTCAATGCCTAATCCATTGTCTTTTCCAATTTCCACTTAGTCATAAATAACTGAAATGAACACCCACTAGGATCTTTTTCCCAACATTCTGCTTGGAATAAGTGTCCCTTTCCCGTGGTCTTATTGATCCTTTATTAAATTTTACTACATGGAATTTTTAGCCTAGGTTTGTTACATAACCCTCCACCTTGGGGAACACCATTCTCAGTGTTAAAACACACCTATACTCTTAGAAATTACGGCAGAAATAATAAACAATTTACCGAGAGGAATAAACATAAAGAGCCAGCAACAAATCATTAACATAAACACAGATGTTTATCCAGGAAAACCCCAAATCTGAGGCAAAACCCAACCAATGAAATTTCATTAAGCATTGGCCAAAACCCTGGCCGATCCGGCCAAGTGAGTCTTCACCACTCATCTCTAGGCCTACCTTACAATGAAGTCTTCCCAGCATTTTATAGGCTCCATTACATGCAATACCATGGGCTGAAAACCATGGGTGCACAATACCATGTGCCCCAAAACCACTACTATTTATCCTAGTCAACATTGATTCTATCCTGAGTCAATTTTACCTAAAAATTCCCCCCTTAAACTTGACTTGGGGTTTCTTGACTAAATCCAGCCAAAATTTCTAAGTGAGACAACCTCGCTCACTCTACCTCTTCCCCCCTCATTTTTTTTTTTACCTAGGGTAGTTGTTAACTTGGCATCCTCCCTATCACCTAGATCTAACCCAGACTTTACCAGTGATTACCCAGGGCTACACATGCCATACTAGGTCTTACAATAGTATGCCCATTTACATGTAATAAATTAACTCCATTATATATATATATATATATATATATATATATATATATATATATATATATATATATATATATATATATATATATATATATATATGTATATTTTATTTATGTTGTTTTTGTTTTGAAGTGTTTCTACTTCTTCCTTTAGTCATTCTCTACCTTCATGATGTCCTCTCTAAAAAGGACATCATAGTTATACATGAATCTTCCCAAGTCTATTCTCAACCATTTACCACCACACTATGATAATTATTTGATTGACTCATTTTGTCAAATACTTTGTATGTAATCAGTCCCCATAGTTTCTTACTCTATGGATTTATAAACCAAGACCTCTCTAAACTAGCAATACAATTCCATAGGCTGCATTTCCTCCTATGCAAATTTCTCCATGAGGCCAACGTGATCACAAGAGTGCCAACATGATTACAGGAGCAGCGATCTTCCTACCTGTGGTGCTCCACATAAACCTTTGTGCAATGTTCTCATCCACCCAAAAATTGGCTACGCTTTTTCAACATCTTCACACTCTTATTTTCAACGCTCTTCTCTAGCGATCTCACATGTTGGATGCTCAGCCTCTTCTTGAGCACTGCAACATAGAGATACTACCTCTGTCGCAATTGATATCCTTCATCGAGCTCTTCTCACGGTCGCTCTGCATCAAATTCTCATTGACACGATAAACAAGCGATCCTGGTCCACAATGAAATCCCATTTCACCATCACCGAGCAGCATTTAGGGAAACCACATCGACCAGCCAGGTTTCAGCCATTCCTAGCTTGTTCCTACTCTCGCTCAGAATGCAAACTCCTCACTGCCGCTTGCATGCGAAAGTGGCCAAGCTCTCTCCAACATCGAACCTGGTCACAATCTTTAGCATGTGAAACGGAGTTCATCGAGGCTATCTTGGTGCCTTCCCCGAGACCTGCAACCCAGCTCGCCCCTGCCCTGATCCTCATGGGACTTGACAAATCTCACCATTCCAATTGCGTTATGGCCCAAGCATCATCTTATTTTTGTGAGCTCGATTTATTGGCATTCATGCCATAGCCCCTCTGTTTGAGAGCACATTTCTATCATGCCCAGGTGATGAAGTCGAACTAGTGGATTGTCGTGGCTACCATTGATCCTCCTTCCCCCACCATCGAAAATAACTTTTCATCCTTTATGGCTGGATGAGTGACAACATGCATCACTTTCGGATGCTTCTGCGCCAAATATAGATGCTACTATGCTTGTTTATCAAACGGGCCCGCCATATCCTCCTCTATATTCTCACACAGTCGCAACTACAAAAAGGTTTTCTTCCACTGTCGATGCCTCTATCCACAGTCGAGTGCTCACCATCGACAACTTCACATCGTTTGTCGATATCATGAAAATCTACACATGACTAGACAAAAACAGGCTCCACGCAGTCTAGAGAATGCAGAACCGTTTATGGGATCTAAAATCTATGCAGCTCAAGCCTGACATCAATTTCTTTGGTGCAGATCTGAACGTTAAGAGAATCCCTTCTCAACTACGTTGCTTGTTTTCCCCATTGATCCGATGCTTCCAACATTCACCATGGGAAACACTTTCAATGTATGCTTTGAACTCACCTTTAGTGAGAATAATCCAGATCTGCATCAGTGAAAAAAAATCATATCTCCAGTCACAGGCCAATAAAACCCATGGCAAAAAAAGCATCTCTCTAAAGCCAAAATTTGGCTCCAATACCATTTATTAGAAATTACGGCAGAAATAATAAACAATTTACTGTAATAAATAAACATAAAAGGACAGAAACAAATCATTAACATAAACACAATGTTTATCCGAGAAAACCCCAAATCCGTGGCAAAACCCAACCAATAAAATTTCATTAACCATTGGCCAAAACTCTGGCCAATCCGGCCAAGTGAGCCTTCACCGCTCACTTCCAGGCCTACCTTAAAATGAAGTCTTCCAAGCCTTTTATAGGCTCCATTACATGCAATACCATGGGCTGAAAACCATGGGTCCACAATACCATGTGCCCCAAAACCACTACTATTTATCCAATCAACATTGACTCTATCCCGAGTCAAGTTTACCTAACATATACCTCAGCAAAACTGATGAAAAATAAACATACTACCCAATGAGATTTATAACTTAGCTAGTTGCAATATTTACAATGAATAACCCGCTCAAAAGAAAAAACCATCATGAAAATCATCCCATGTACTGGAGATTTATAAGACAACTCATTACAATATTTACAGTAACAACCACATATAGTGATGCACATTTATTCAAGCAACAAATAATCATACTATTCATGGAGCTTTATAAATCTAACTCAATACAAAGGCTCAAACCTCCAACCTCAAAAATAGTACCAGGATTAACCTCCTTCCAAGGAAGTCCAGAATCCACTGCTCAAGTCAAACCTATATCCAATGTCTAGTTCTATAATCATGTGTTGTTGTCCATGTGTTGTTGTCTCTCGATGATGATTTGGAGTTCTTGGCTCATTTCTAGGGCATATGCCCAATGTGCATATGATTCCATCTGAAAATAGTAATGACCAAAACAAATCCATCCTTAGCCTTCCTAATGCTATACATTCCCTCGAAATTGGACCACTCGTTCCATGCAGTCACTCACCTTTCAAGTTCCCTGGCATCCCCTATCCTGAGCAATCCATCCCTTGGAAAGACTTCATCGCATTAGAAGTTCCAAAAACTAATGCATATACCTTCCTCAATAACCATCATACCAGTCATAGCATGCTCATGGGAATCAATGGAAACTATTGGGTACTAGTGTCCCACAATGGCCCTATTCCTAAATTCTTTATCAACATACTTCTGCTTGTTTCAATTCATTTTTCTATTGCTAATCCTTGCAGTTAGTTTTAACCACCCCAAACTAGGAACTTTCATGCTTTCCTATACCAAGCACATAATTTCCATTAGACTGAAAAGGAATTGAAATAAATTCAAATCATACCTCATTGGTGGCTCGGAAATAAGGTATACTTGCAATTCTACTTACTTCCTGTCAAAACAAGTCAAACCAGATCCTTGACCAAATCATCATGTATAAACATATAAACATATCACATCCGTTTGACTCAAACACAACCATCATAATCAAAATCATATATCACATGTAACCATCATAAATCAGAATCCTATATCATATGCATAATTAAAACTAAAATAAAACACTAATACTTATCTTTCAAATGGTTCTTTGCTTTTTCCTTTGTTATTTATCCTTTATATACACACACTGAATTGGTTGCCAAACCTAAAAAGCACCTAGTGCCTTCTATTTAGCCAACAAGAGAATCCAGAGACTAAACTGCCTCCTCCCTCAATATCAGAAACAAGGGTATCCTAAGACTAAACTGCCTCAACCCTCAATATCAACAAAAATTGCATACAAGGACTAAACTGCCTCAACCCTCAATAGAAACAATAAGGGAATCTAGAGACTAAACCTCCTCAACCCTCAATAACAACAATAAGGTCCAGAAAATAGCATACATGTCTATCCCATCACATTGTACAACACATACACATACACCTGATATACAACACAACACATAAACCTACACCTAGTGTACAACACCACACATACACCTACACCCGATGTACAACACAACACATACACCTACACCTAGTGTACAATACAACACATATACCTACACCCAATGCACAACACAATATATATACGTACACACTGTACAATGCCATGAATACACATGTCGCAATAAAATGGCTACATAATACATGTAGCACCATACCAAATATACCCAATGCAACATGTACAACATGTACACAATACCACATGTACAACAATACCACTTGTAACACAACACCATCTTTACAATGTGTGTGCCTCACCACACGTGCACGAAACCACGTGCACAACATGTGTACGACACCACATGTACACCGTACCACCTGCACAACGTGTACACAACACCAATTGTATGACATGTACATGCTTTGTACACAACACCATCTACACAACATGTACACAACATGCTGCCAATTCCATATGTCCACATTTACATAGAAACACATGCACACAACACTAGGTGTACAATGTTACACCTTTGTACCATATGTACACAACACCATATAAACAAAATGTACAAAGCACCATGTGCACACAACACCACATGTACCACATGTACAATCATGCACAATTCACCATGTGTACATAACATTTGCATGTACAATATGTACAATGCACCATATGTTCATAGCACATATACAAGATGAACCTGCTTGCACCTAATGTACATAGAAATGCATTCACAAGCGATAGCACATAACACCATCGGTACCCAACACCACATACTTAAAATCATGCACCAATACTATATATGCAACATGCACACAACATCATATATGCAGCATGAACACACCATAATATATACGAAATACTACATGTGCTACATGTACACAACACTAATATTGCGCACCCTAAGACCGCACTATCCTTACGAAGCAGCCTTGCTTGTAGTGTCTTATCCATGTTTGTCCCAACATGTCATGGATCATAACACATTCATTTAGCCGATGTATCCCTCAACATTACCTACTATAGCATAACGTAGACATAATATAATCACATAATATCAATTCATAGCCACGTGATACTAACCTCATTGATTTTTCAAGGATACTCTTCCCACTTGGTTCCTTATAAACCAGGAAGCTCTTCATGCCATTCACATGCATAAACAATCATTTTTCCATAAGAATGATCCTTGAAGACCCTGTCAGACGATGGCATACATACATACATACATACATACATACATACATACATACATAGATATATACATATATATATATATATATATATATTAGCATAAAACAATCATGACCCTTGATGACCATGTCAGACAACAACGCACATACACACATATAGATATAATCATTAGCATAGAGCAATCATGATCCCTGACGATCCTTTTGGACAATGGAATACATATATACATATATATACATATATAGACATTAACATAATCATAGTCACAACACAATCACCATATATCATAAGTTCAAGGTTAAGAGAAATCCATTTATCTGTGCACAACATGCACAACATTGAGAATAACAGTTCCCAACTTTAGCCAAGGCATTTTTTACCTTGAGCCCATTTACCTTTCTCATGATTTTCCTGCCATCGTCCATTTGCCCCAATGCACCTGACCAATCCAACTGGTTTTCATACTCTTGCCTTCAGCTACCCTTATACATGAACTAGTTTTCACCTAATTTCTATTTACCTGTTGGAATTCATTTAACTTTCCCCTAACTCCACTAACTTTCATCTTCCCACAACCAATCCCCAAGACCCTCAAAACATAAAAGAAAAGAAACAAAAGAAAAAAATAATAAACCATGAAAACCAATATCAATATGACACCCAAAAAAAAATGTGCATGACCATACACTAGACATAACAAAGCCGCAATCAAACATAAAAAATCACAAAAGACCAAAAGCACAAGAATATAAGCAAACACCATGACTCAATCCCCATGGATTACGAACACTTCCAAAGGAAAGCTCAACCTGGGCCTTCTTCAATATTTCAGGGTAGACTCTTTGCCATGTAATTCCCTGAATCATACTACCACATCACATAAATATCACTGTATAAATAAAAGTAACAATATACTAGTTATCTTACCTTGTTGTGCCAAGTACGCTGCCTTGTAACTAAACACATGCCAACCACATGTTCCAAAGATAAAGAAATCATACCTATTAATTTGAATTCAACCTCTAACAGGTCTAACAACCATGTCATAATCAACAACCTACTCAAATTCATCATTAATAATACATAATTTTACAATTATCACCTACTTACACAAAAGTACATATCATATGTTTTCAGCGCATATATGTTAGTGAAACCATCTCAAACGATGTCATTCCTTCATGAAATATTATAGATACAAACTCATAAAATGCAACTAGTAAAACATCCAAATAACAAATATATGACATAATAGACACCAAACACTCAAACACCAAATAGATGACATAATCAAACATTCAAGAACCAAGTAGACAACATAAGCAACTCATACCTTAATGTATCTTAGGGGAGGCTATATTGTCTACACAATCAATATAGATTAGCACAATATAACTTCACAACATATCAACTCAATCATAAATAAGGCCATGTTTTCTATTACATTAACTAGATAAAATGTTCACATCATAAACTCATAAACAATTATCATTCATGCATAACAATATTATATGCACAATCAGTCAAGATTATTATGACAAACATATTGACTCATACCTGAATGCCATAACTCTAACAATTCACATAGGCCAATCCAAATTAGCATGATAGATATAACATTCATATCCTAAGTACAATGACCATAACCATCATGCATACGACCACAATGCATATAACGACAAGTTGTTATCCTTCATGACTAACTAACACGGATACATATGATCACATTGATTAAATATCATCTATCATACACGTAACCACAACAAAGATAAAATGACAAACATGTGCATAACCCTGATGCTTATAAAAATCACAAACCAACATACTTGCATGACCAACATACAAATTTGTATGATGATCTACTCTTACTCTGAAGTATAGAGATGCAACCTCACTTTGATGATCTACATCTCATGTTCTATCTTAGCCAACACATCAACATCATAACATACCAATAATATCATAATGACATAAAATTCATGCAATGATCTCATGTATGAAAACCTTAACCATGATAATGCATGCATAACAACATGCATTCATCCCATACGGTCTAATTGTTTGAACCATGCTTTGATACCACCTATGGTATCAGATATTACCCAAGGAGACTACAACCACAATCTAATACAAATCTATGGTATCAGATATGACCCAAAGAGAGTGCAACCCACTTTGATACCACCTGTAAAAAACCTTTCCCCTCAAATATACCCACTTTCACTGGCTTACCCATGGTAAAAATGATATGAGGGGCTACTATGATAAGACTCACCCTCCCAAATGACCTTATGGAAATGTAGTCGACAAAACAAGACTTTACATACCTCCCTCAGGTGCTATAGGAATCCCGAGAGCTAATCCACCACTCTAGGTGCCCAACCCCTGAGAAAACCTAGTCGTTCAATGAATTAAACCTCAGTCGCTCCCATTACATGGGCATGCAAGTGACTGGGACCCTCCAGTCTCTCCCACAGTTCCTGAAAGGGAGAGACAAGAGTCTTTTTAGCTAGTGTGTTTGCAGAGACTACGATATTTAAGTCAATTTTCAAGGCTAAATTCCATACCATTGGCCAGAACTTGATGATAATTTCCAAGACAGTAATTGACACCAAGAAAAATCCTCCAAAACAAGTCTTGATCAAGGACTTGAACTAACCAAGCCTAACCATGACTGACATTTCGTCAAACACTTGGTAGATATGCAACCTATAGGTCATGATGCAAGTCTTAACATAAGAGAATAAAAATCCATATAAGACTTAACAAGAAGGATCACCACTCTCTCTCATTAGTTCTCTTAACATCAATTAGGTATTGCACCCATTATTATTTCAGTTACAAGTAAAAACATGAAAAGAGCCATGACTAAACCATTTGTATATCCATCCATATAACCAACATATAAACATATAAATAACCATAATATAACAACTGTTAAAGGCACATAATAACAATTAAATTTAATAATCAAAAGAAAGAGAAATTAGCTTTCACTAAACATAGGCAAGATCCAACTAGGTTCGGGACTTCCATGTACCACTCGACCATAGACATGGCTGAACAAAATATTTATTTCAGCCAGTCACCCCTGTGCCATATTCCAAGCATGAATGTGGTATATCATGGGTAAACCAATCCAAAAAAAACTAAGGGAATCTAGAGGTTAAACCACCTCCACCTTCACCATACTGTGATCTCACCTAAACCGAATCCAAGATGACAAAACCAAACCGAACTTGCAATACCTTCAGATTCCTTCACTATCCTTGAGAAATTTTCTTTTATCCTTGTCTTTAGGATTTACCACAATCCAAATTTTATCCCTGGGCCCTTACCAAGACTCCACCCTCTGACTTTACCATGTATTCTGTCATTACCAGTCGAGGGATGCCTAGGCCTTTGGGAATGTTCCTAATACCACCTCTACCCCAAATTCTGAAACCATCCGAAAATTACGGAGCTCAAAAATGAGAACAATACCATCACATCATGGCTGTCTATAAATGGCAAGGCAAGGTTGTAAACCACTGTAAAAACCCAAAAAAACCATGTGACCGACAGAAAAAGAACCAAATACCAATATGCACATACCATGCATGTCAAAACCAACTAGGAAACCATACATGCAATATGCTACCTACAAGTATTCTTGTTGAAGTTGTTTGATCCCGCCTCTCCTTTCTTAATATTTTCTTTCCCTTCCTTTCCTTGCATGCTTTTCCTTCCTTTTCTTTCTTGATCTCCTTCTCCTCTTGGTGATCTTCCTCTCTCTAAGACTAATTCTGAAAATGAACTGACAAAAAGCTGTGAACCAATCCTCAACATCATTTTTGCCTCTAATTTATTCATTATTTTCCTTCAATTTCCTCCTCACATCTAACCTGTGACCTTTCAATTTCATTTTCTCCTAATTTCCATTATTTTCATAAATAAATGTGTCGAAATACCTTTTTCCCTTTTTAATGCCTTAACCATTGCCTTTGCCAATATCCCCTTAGCCATAAATAATCAAAATGAACACCGACTAGGATTTTTTTCCAAACATTTAGCTTGGAATAAGTCTCCATTGCACGTGGTCTCATTTTTCCTTTATTAAATTTTATTATATGGAATTTTTAGCCTGGGTCTATTACAATGAAGCTACAGTACATCTCCATTGATAAACATGTAGCAAAAATATTGACGAAGGCCCTTCCTAAAAGGAATATTTAGCATTTGTGAGACAAGCTTGGACTTGTGGATATCTCCTACCTGGTTGAGAGGGAGTGAGGGTGGACACCATGTCTCCATGTGTCACGTATTATGTCCAGGAATAACATTCATAAGCCTAGTGCATGAACACTAGTAGGGAGAATGGTGGATTGGATAAGCATCAAGGATGTACATTTTTTAGTCATGTATTGTGGTTAACTAGGATTAATATTCTAAGTTGGATGCATGGAATTAGTAAATAATGGTCCGGAGGACGTAATTTTCCTTGGATTTGGAAATGGTCCTGTGAGGTCATACCTTAGGAACATTGAGGTGGATTATGTGCCTTGAGAGGTGGTGGTGTCCAAATTTATGCCTCCCAATGTTGTGCTCTGATCTAGTGGAGAGATAGAGTGTTTTAGTCAAGGCCTTGTTATTTTTTCAATGTTGGTTATGATGATTAAAATCACCATTGATGCTTATCAATCTGTATCCTTTCTTGTATGAATATTTCAACTTGAGAGTATCTTGTTGTGTCATTTTGAATACCTCCCTAGTTAAGAGGGAGTGTTGAAAAATGTTACGAGTTTTGGTCTTCATAATGTAATGAAATGTATTTTTTTATAATTGATATATCTATTATATTCATTATTTTTATTCTTATTTTCGTTAAAATCATGTTCTTCACACTTATAAAGTCAATTGAGTCAATTTTTTTTTATTAAGAGTTAAATAAATATATTTGAGCCAATTCCCATTTGGAACTTTTGTAAAGAAAACAAAAAATATTTTTTTTAGTCAAAGAGACAACACAAGACCAAGTCACCCTATGTGGCAACCATTTGGCCCTCCTGAATAGTTGTAAATACAAGACAAATTTACCTCTTGGGAGATTATTCTTTCATCAAACATCACATAAGTTTGTGTGTCAATTAAGAAGAAAAAGACAGTTGAACTCAAAGGAGGGAGCATAAAGTCAAAGGAGAGAGAGAATATTAGTTTGTTTCCGTAGTTTTTCTCACACACGTGAATTTTATGCAATTTTCTAATATGGAAAAAATTCATCCTCTATTGCAGGACCACAATTTTTTGTGGCTTGACCATATTTCAAAGATTTCACCAGTGTTGAATTTTTTTTTACTTTGACTTGATTGGACAATACTTGGAGGAAGGTTGATTTGGATCTTTGTGGCATCCTTGATCTTGGTCTTGGGTCTTGGGTCTTGGATATCTCATTTTTATTTGATTCTATAAGAGAAGGATTTTTGGTGATCCCCCTTCTGGGGTTTTTCCCTGGCTTGGAGCATAATTTTTGGTGTTCTATGTCTCTTTGTGATCTTTATGATTTGAAATTTTGTATAATTACTTGATGAATAAAAGATGATTTTCATAATAATCGTGGAAAATTTTAGGGTCTAATATTCACATTTGGGTAATATTCCATGTTTTCTCAAAAAATATATTCGTTAATTTCCATTTTTCTAGAAATGAATTCGTCCAAATTTTATAGTATACAAATATTTTACCTTAAAAATCGCAAATATTATATAATGTATAATATAAAATAATTATAAATA
Source organism: Pinus albicaulis (assembly GCA_034641835.2). Lineage (NCBI taxonomy): Eukaryota > Viridiplantae > Streptophyta > Pinopsida > Pinales > Pinaceae > Pinus > Pinus albicaulis. The sequence goes on from CM076573.1 coordinate 235,530,344, forward strand.
TAAACATTTTTACAAAATTATCATCAAACATTTTAAAATTTGGATATTAGGGAATAATAAGATTCGCCAAGGTTTCTAAACTTTAAGATAAACTTCCATCCTTAAAATTTTCCCTGATAAGAATACAACTAATATTCATAAGTAATTATCAAGAAAGAGGAATCAAGCATTAAACTTTATAGCACTTGGTTTCTCAACATGGCCAACACTCTTTCCACTCTTGGTGTTCCTTTATAGCATGATCCATAAACAGTAGTGCCATAAAAATACCTGAAACCCTTCCTCATTGTTTCTCAGTGCTCCTTCGATTATTTTTACATAACCTACTAAAAACTTCCACTATATTTTCAATGTATGCTCTATTATATACCATTTCATACATTAAATGACTGAACACACTAGCATATGGAACCCAAGATGTGTCCTCTTCCTCTTCTTTTGTATTAGGACGCTAATCTACAAATAAATTTACACCTACAGGAAAAAGGGGCCTTCATCAATTTACATCCCTACATGCTAAAAATGTGCACTATTTTCTCAACATATTTCCTATTATTTAATAATAGTTTCCTATTTTCCTAATCTCTTTTAATTTCCATGGCCAAAATTAAATTTACAACAACAAGATCCTTCATGTTAAATTTAGAGGATAACTAAAGTTGATCCGGATTTATGCAGAACGCAAATGTATCAAACACATAACCATAAATACAGATGCAAATGGAAATAACACTTCATTTCATTAATATCAAAGAACCGAAATTTGCTTGCTGCACAATGGAAATAAAACTAGCTAGGGTACTCGGTAGCCATTCCCCGAGAAGAGATGTGGTGGCTATGCACTGAATCGCTTTACAATGAGGCGCGAGGGCCTATTTATTATTTAGAAACAATGGAGAACCCTAAACATCCCAAAAACCTAACCCTAGGAGATGAAGCGCCAAAACTATGGGCCCCGAGCTAAAATTGGTGTTTCAACTTCCCAGGGACGTAACTTTGGCATACTATCTCCGTTTGACGCATATGATACATCATTAGAAAGCTCTATCCGAGGACTACAAAATTGTCAGGCAAATTTTAACAAAATTGGCCGGCGCTTTCATACCCAAAAACGTCGCAGTTCTCAAAACGGCTCCGAAGTTCAGACCCGAAAACTCAAAAATAGTAAGTTATGCCAAAACGGAAAACTGAAAGAGACAATGGTGGGGGCCCAAGTGGAATAGGGCGGTGGCCACCAATATCCACCCGGATCATTCCTCCCCCTTAGGAAGCAATGGTCCCCATTGCATTAAGTTCCTCCATGAGATGAGGAAATTTCGCCGAACTTGGTCCCCCGGTGAACCACTTTCCTTGGTGCAAAAGAGTCGTCGCCTTTGACAACCCGACAGCTTGATCCGAAGTTGACGAGTGTTCTCTTGGATGGCGTGTCCATGATACAATCCGTGGTGGCCTCGTTCCATGGGCCCGGGCTTAACTCGTTGGTGTGAGTTGCTCCGCAATGTCCGAGGTGTCCAGAGGTGGAAAGTAAGGACGAAGGCGATCCACATTGAAGATCGGTGCGTACCAAGGAATGGTGGAATACTAAGCTCGAAGGCATTGTTACCTACAAATTTCTGGTGATGGTGTACGCCCGTATCTGAGCGGGCTTGGGCTTGCGGTGAGGTTCAGTGGAGGCGCTCCTTTCCGCAAATGTAGCCATACTGTCGCCCACCCGGAAGTGGTGTGGCACCCGTGTCGATCATGGCGCCGCTTGTACTTCGCATTGGCTCTCGTCCAATATATCATGAACCCGTTTCGGGCATATGTGTCAATGCGCCGATGAAGCTACTTTCTTTTTCAACTTCAGACCGACATGAGCCGAATCGGCCCGAGTGCGTTCGCAAACGGCATGGCTATGTCAATGGGACATAAGGGTTGGAATCCCAAGCCCACCGAAAGGGGCTATGGCCAATTGAACTATGGAGAGCCCTAAGAGACCGTGTTTGCAGACAGGGGAGGCTCGTCCCATGTGCGTGGATGCTTTGAGTTGTACATGCGTGTAATGTGTACAATCATTCCGTCGACGACCTCTCGTCCGGCCATCCGTTCGGGGATGGAAAGCCGTGGACTTGGTGAGCCAGGTCCAACATCGACTGCAGGCCGGACCAAAATGTGCCGAGGAACCCGCTATCTCAACTGGATATGATAGACTGTGGGATCCCAAAGTGCACCCACACTCGTTCAAAGAAGAGTTTAGCAAAGGGCTTCGCCGTGATATTCTTCTACAGCCGCCATGATGGCCATCTTCGAGAATCATGCCAACGACCACGAAAACACAAATATTTCCATTCTAGTAGAAGTGTGCCCGACATGTAATCCATGGAGATGGATTCTACCTGGCCGACTAGGGGTAGGCAAAGTGAGTATAAAGCCTTGCTTCTTGATGGTCATTAAGTAATGGCACAAGCAACACAGATCTCGATGTGCTTCTCGACATCCTTTCAAGGTCTTCGCCAATAGAAATACTTCGAAGTATTGTTATCGTTTTCTCGACCCCGAAATGCCCGCCGACTCGACCGTAGTGTGCTTCCCATATCATCTTGGCACGCTCGCTTGAAGGAACACAAAGGTGTCCCGTGTGGACATAAAAGTGCATCTTGGAGGTGAAAATTTGGAACTTGCGTGCCCCCCAAGAGTGCTTTGTAAGTGTGGCCGACTTCTGGGTCACTCTCATAGAGAAGCGGCCAATCAGAAGTCTCGTGCCCACAAGAGTTGAGCACGGTGGTGAGCGCCACGATCGGTGGTCGGCTGAGGCAGTCTGCAACATTATTGGTGCTACCCTTCTTGTACTTGATATTCAAATGAAACTGTTGCAGATATGTGGACCACTTCTGATGGCGATCATTCTGCAACTTCCCTTGTGTCTGTATGAACTGCAGGGGCCGGTGGTCTGTGTGGATTATTGTTTCCTTCCCCAAAATGTAATGCTTCCATTGTCGACAGGCTTGCACAATGGAATACATTTCTTTGTCATAGGTGGGATACTTGCGAACTGTCTCAGACAATGTCTCACCGTGATATGCCACTGGATGTCCCTGTTGAGTAAGAACTGCCCCAATAGCATAGTCAGAGGCATCTGTCTCGATCTCAAACGGCTGCTGCAAGTCTGGTAAGGTGAGCACTGGGGCAGAACATAGGCGATTCTTCAATTCTTTGAACGCCTTCTGTTGAGGTTCTGACCAAAAGAATTTTGCTCTCGCTCCTCCTTTGGTGACTTGACTCAAGGGCCAAGTGATATGAGAGAATCCCAACACGAATCTACGATAGAAATTAGCAAGACCCAGAAAGCTGCGAAGCTCTGTTATAGTGGTTGGGGCTGGCCAATCCCGAATGACTTGGATCTTGGCTGGATCCACATGCACCCCCCTTTCATCAATAATGTATCCCAGATACTGAACCTGGGTCATGCCAAATGTGCACTTCTCCAAATTGGCACACAACTTGTGTTGCCGCAGTGTTTGGAGGACCTGTTGGATGTGGTGAAGGTGCTCTTCCCAAGTCTTGCTGAAGATCAGAATGTCATCCAAGTACACCACTACAAATGAGTTGGTGAATGGCTGCAAGATGTCGTCCATCATCCTTATGAAGGTTGTGGGAGCATTCGTTAACTCGAAAGGCATGAATAGCCATTCAAAAAGGCCTTCCTTGGCTTTGAAGGCAGTCTTCCACACATCAGAGGGTTCAATTGGTACCTGGTGATACCCAGACTTTAGGTCAATCTTGTTGAAATATTTTGCACCTTTGAGTTGGTCCAGAAGGTCATCAATCCATGGGATTGGGTACCTATTCCGGACAGTGATCTTGTTCAGCGCCCGATAGTCAATACAGAGTCTCCACGTCCCATCCTTCTTCTGTACCAACACGATCGGGCTCCCACAGGGCAATGAACTTGGTCTGATGTGACCTTTCTGCAACAACTCCTGAATCTGCCTCTTGATTTCATCATTCTCCAGAACAGAGCGCCGATAGATCGGTCCATTAGGTAGCGGCGCACTTGGGGTCAGATCAATCGGGTGCTTGACCTGACAGTGCAGAGGAACCCCTGTGGGTGAGGTGAATATGTCCCCGTACTCCTCCACAACCTTATCCATTTGTTTTTGTCGTGCAGAGGAGCCCTGTCTGGAGGTCGTGGCCACAGTCTTCTTCTTGCCCTGGGGGCGGATCATCAGGAAAACGAATTTCCTGGTTTGGGAAATGAGCTTACTACATTGTTTTGCAGTAACCAAAGAGATAGCGGCAGGAGGTGGTACCTCTGGTATCCCGTACAACTTATTTCCCAAAGTAACAATAACAGCACGAGGTCGAGACTCATACACAGCATGACGCTTCCACAAGTATGGTTGTCCTAATAATACATCAGAAACATCAATAGGAGCAACGTCACATAATACCTCATCCGTGAAGGGCTTGATGCTATAGGGAAGGCGACACCGCTGGCTGACGCGGAGATCTCGTCCTTGGTGAAGCCACCCGATGGTGTATGGATGTGGGTGAGCTGTGGTCGGCAAGCCCAACCGCTTCACGGCGTCTGCTGAAATGAGGTTCTTTTGGCCCCCATTGTCGACAATGAACTGTACCGGGGAGCCCTTTACCCACATCTGGGAGTGGAAGAGACGTTCCTCCTCCTCTGGATCTTCCGGTTCCTCCTTTTGGATCTTTGCAGTGGCAACAGTGGCGTTGGGCTCCGCATCAATAATCTATTTCCCTTTTTCATTCACCTTTTCAGGTTCTGATTCGGAGTCAGAGCATGCATCTGAATCAGAAGCCCTCATCTCGACCACTAGCGACTGCTTGGCCCGACACTCACTTGTGTTGTGAGTGGAGCTCTTATGGAACTCACACCACTTTCCCGTGTCCTTCTTTGGCTTTGCGGTGCTGTTCTTTTCTTGTGGATTTGATGAGTTGTCTTTAGCCGCCATGCCTTGGCTCTGTCCTTTGTTCTGCGGTTTGGAAGCACCTTTCCCTTGCTTTTGATTCGCAGATCCAAAGTCTCGCTTCTTCTGCTTGAATTTCTGCTCAATCTTGGCAGCATACCGGTATACCGTACCAAGCGAGGAGATGTCAAGGAACTCCATTTCCTCCTGAATGTATTTGTGCAGACAGCTGCGATACTTTAGCACCAGATGTTTCTTTGAATCTTTGATACCTAACTTTGTGCGCAGGGTATGGAACAGATTCGTCAGCTCATGCACATCTTGATCCCTTTGTTGTCGCAGCGTGGTCCATTGTATGTACTTGTCCTCATAGCTCCCCACGGGATAGTATTGTTCCTTGTCGGCGTCTCGGAAAGAATTCCAAGTTGGTATGGCTGAGAACAGAGAGGGTTATGTCTGGTCCTTGTTCTCACAGTAGGTTTCCCACCAGTCCTTAACATGGGGGGTAGCTTTGAGGAGTGCAAAAATAATCTTCTCCCGGTCTGAAAAGTCATGAACAGAGAAATATCCTTCTAATAGATTCAACCATCTATCTACGGCATCTGCGTCTATTTGACCCTCAAATATTGGAATGTCAAAATTTACTTGTACCTTAAAGGGAGTCGCAACTCCAGAGTGGCTACTGGATGCAGATGCGCCGCCGGTGGGCAGCCGTTGAAGGATCTGAGCAAAGCTATCCATCATCTCGTTCCTTTGTTTTTCGAGGGCCTCCTCGAGCAATATTTTGATAGGATCTCCTGCTCCCTCATCTTTCTTTTCGTCCCCCATGGGCGTCCGTCGAGGTTTGCGAGGATGATCTTGCAAAGGTTCCACCAGATCGAGCCCTAGCTCCTTATACCCGACCTCGTTGGGGACATGCAAAGAAGGATCGAGAAAAAGCAGACCGCTCTGATACCACTGATCCGGATTTATGCAGGAACGCAACAGAATAAACATATAACCATAAATACAGAGATGCGGCGGAAATAACACTTCTTTTCATTAATATCAAAGAACTGAAATTTGCTTACAAACATAATGGAAATAAAACTAGCTAGGGCACTAGTAGCTATCTTTGATAAGAGATGTGGCGGCTATAGGCCTCTGAACTGAGTTAAAATGAGGCTCGAGGGCCTATTTATTATTGAGAAACAATGGAGAAACCTAAACATCCAAAAACCTAACCCTAGGAGATGAAGCGCCAAAACTATGGGCCCTGTTTGGGTAAATTGGTGTTTCAACTTCCTAGGGACGTAACTTTGGCATAATATCTCTGTTTGACGCACATGATACATCATTAGAAAGCTCTATCCAATAAATACAAATTTTTCCATGAATATCATTCTGAAACGGAATGATATTCGCTAAAGGCGCGATGCCGAAAAAACGTCGTTTAGGGCCTCAAAACGGCTCAGGAAGTTCAGGACCCGAAAAACTGCTAAAAATAGTAAGTTATGCCGAAACTAAAAAACTGAAAGAGACAATGGTGGGGGCCCAAGTGGAATAGGCGGGTGGCCACCAATATCCACCTGGATCAATAGGGTGGTTGGTTTGGATTGGATCCATGTTTCTTAGGATATCATGTATACTACTTGACCTTCCTCTAGCTCAAACAATTAGAACACATTATTAAGTGTTTCTTCCTCTTATTTCTATGTGATGATATCTCTCTCCATATGCTAATCAATACGTTACAAACCAAGGCTTCCTTTTATACAGTCATGATCCATCTAATTGAACGTGCTCACCTCCTTGTGCCATCACTTCTTTTTTCTCTTCCAAATTTCTAGACATATTCTCCCCACCTATTCTTCTCTCCAAGCTCTTTCCAATTATTAAATCCCCTTATTTGAACAAATGTTTGGTATTCTCTTGACACCTTTGAAACCTTTTGAACTCTTTTACTTGCACCTCTATGTTTCCATCCTCACTAATACCCATTTTCATTACCAACATATTGTGATGAGAATCCCCTTCATTCTATTAATCCAACACTTCTTAATTATTGAATTTTGATTAAAATCCTATTTTCCCCTCTTTAATACACGTGCTTCCACCATGGCACCTTATTCCCTTAGTTATTCAATATCATTCAATCCATTCTAGGTCACCTCCAAGCATTGGTGCTTACACTTCCATGGTTGGAGAACTAAAAAAAACAAATAAGTTGCATTTATGGGTTACATAGAAACTCTCCACAACTATCGTGTGTACTTTCCATCCCTCATAATGATAGTTGTGTGAAGGGATGTAAAGTTTAATGAGGAGAATGTGATGTGGTGCTTTCTTGAGAGGGATCTTTAGATCCCACCAGAAGAGGATCTTTTAGCTCCAAAGGAGGAGCCTCATGAAGTTGTGGAGCAACAAAAATATTAAGGAGCAGAGAGTGGAGACATTCACTCAAGAAAAACCATACAAAGAAGGTAGAAAAAGAACCAGGGAAGTTGATATACTTGTGCAGGATGCGAGGGATAATGTGAGAGCTCCTTCAAATTTGTGTAGGAAAACGAGGTCACCTGATAGGCACACTGGCTACATGGCTCTTATGGCTGAGCTTATAGAGACTAAGCCATCCTATTTCGAGGAAGAAATAGAGAACCCTATATGGGTTTGTAATGGTGCAGGAATACAAATCCATTGTAAATAACAAAATTTCAGAAGTGGTCCCAAGACCATCATATAAATCAAGAGTGGGTTCGAGATGGATCTTCAAGGTGAAGCCAGTAATAGAAATAAACATAGAGATAGAGAAGTATAAGGCCATATTTGTGGCCAAGGGGTACTCTCAAGTTGAGGATATTGACTATGAGGAGACCTTTTCTCATATAGCAAGGTACTCATCCATTAGATCAATTCTTGCTTTGGCTACGTAGATGGGGTGGAAGATCCACGTGATGGATGTAAAAACAACATTTCTCAATGGGGTTATAGAGGAGGAGGTGTACATCGAGCAACCAAAATTTCTTGAGACATTTGATCAGGAGTCTCATGTGTGCAGACTCAAACAAGCATTGTACAGTCTCAAACAAGTACCTCATGCTTGGTACACCAAGATCGATAATTATATCACAGGTATGGGCTTCACCATAAGTGAAGTAGATGCAAACCTCGATCACATCTTGGTAGCAGGTAAATACCTTATTATTGCCTTATATGTTGATGATTTGATTTTAACTAGTGATTAGTAGTTTATGAGATTTGATTAAAAATTCATGAGTAGTTGCAAATATACACCATAATTTCTACAAGGATGTGGAGGAAAATTACAGAATATTTGTTCGTAGACAATATGCCCACTTCAAAATATTTACGACAAAATTTTCAATAAGAAAGCACTAAGGATAAAAGATTGGATTATGGAAGCATTAGTCACAAAATTCACAAGGGTAGTAAATTTGGCTGGAGGTGTGGAGGTAGATGGATTAAATGTAGCCTTCACTGGTGCAGTTGCTGATGTTGTTGGGTGCAATATGTCTAAGCATAATTATCTGAGCTAGATTCAGTTTTTATGTTGCTTCTGGATGATCTCAAGTATCTCTACTAGTTTTTTGTTTCAAGGTACACTGATAACAATTTGTATTCCACTCTAGCTATTGGTTTACTCTGTGTTCTATTTGAGACGCACTAGCTGGTTGTTTACGTGGTCTTTATTCTAGACCTTTGCTCCTGTGGATCTTCTTGCTCCTTCTTTGGTATGGGATTGGTTGATCGGGGGATTTCCAAGGATCTAAGCTACTACCTCTTGGTCTTCTTTGTGGTCTATTTGAGATGCACTAGCTGGTTGTTTTATGTGGTATTTCTTTCGAACCTTTGCTCCTATGGATCTTCATGCTCCTCTTTGGTTTGGGATTAGTTGATCGAGCGATTTCCGAGGATATTTACTGCTATGTAAGTGCATTCATTTTGGTTGGTGGAGTTGGCAACATATTTGAATTTTGAATTTGATCACAAAGTAGTCTCTTGGGGTCATTAATTGGTCTAGGGGGATATTTATTTTCCGAGTTGTTCATTAATTATATGAGGGACAATCCATTAATGGTTTGTGTTGTCATTGAAGATATTTTTCGATTGTGTGCTTGATGAGATTTTCTGAAGGATATTGGTCGATGATAATTTGACATTCTATTTTATTTGAAGGGGTGTCCTAGTGGATTGAGCTGGTGATGATCTACATCAAGTGGGGTCTATAATTTACAAGTGACATTAATTTTCCTTGTTTACATTATTTATCGAGGTTTTTTCAGACACTACTACATAAGGTATTTTTTGGTAATTTTATCTACTTTAGTGAACATATAGGCAGGATTTTAGAGTGCTAGCAGTGTTAGTTGTACAATTGAACTTTGCATCTATTTATTATGATGTCACTTGATACAAATAAATTGGCGCGGTGACATGCGATTACTTGATGCGTTGGTACATAAAATGGTTGGGGAGTGGGTGTTACAAATTTCTCCATTATATTTATCATATATATCTTATATATGATTAATATTTTTCTATTACTAAGTAAATGAACTATTGTTTGTTTCATTTTTCAAAGAATATTTTCCCTCACTCACGAATGTATTAAAATTTGTAAGGGAGGACGGTACATTTTCAATCCCCATAGGTTTACCTTTGTCTTCAAATGGAGCACAATAGTAACTAGAAACTAAAATACCAACTAGTAACCCTAAAATAATTAATAAGGTTTTATTGAGAGCTCTATGAACTCTTTTACAAGAGCATTTACCAATTGAATTAATCCTTATTTCCTCTAGATCTTAACTAAACCTTTGACACTTTATTATTAAAAACATTGAAATGAGAAGCATGTATAATTAGTGGATGATATATTCCAATTTATCAAATAACTTAACAATCACAATATCAATTAGTTAATAAGGGGAAATTTTATCAATGACACAAGGACAAATATTATTGAAGTAGCTTAGTTCTATGGTGTGCATGGAAATTGTTTTATACCTCAATGCATTTTGTTTTTCCATTTTTTCCAATAGGTTCCTTTCTTGAGAAACATATCAAACACTAAGATTTACTAATGACTTATAAATATTTAAATATCCATAGTGGAATGATATTTGTTCCTATTGGAATTGCAATCCACTAGTTCTACCTATTAGGATTAGTAAAGACACTTCAATACATTTAATATATCAATTAAAATTACACAAGTAACACCATATAAAGGGAAAAAATTAAACCGAGATTGGCTATTATCATATTTGCATTGAAATTATACATTTCTGTTTTGGTTAAGTTGTGCTAGTCTAGAGAAAGAAATCTACTTTCATTACGAAAAAGGGGCAAACTAGAAGTTTTTTTTTTTGCAAGTAAATTCCAAATACATTATCATGTTAGTTTAGTGGCTTTCATTTATTAATATGAGCATGCAATTGAGGAATGGAAATGGAATCCAAATGAGAGACCATGAAATTAACAAACCTTGGACTTGGTGTGAGATATCTGCCTTCTACCCTCATTTTCTTAGGAGTTTCTCTATGATATGATGAAACATGTATCCTAACATAGACTAAACAAAATTAACACCCAATTTTGCAATAGTGTAGATATTACATCTTGTACCAAATGGAAGTAGTCCATAGTCATGGGAATCCATATCAACATTTTCTTCAATAAATATCTTAGGCCTAAAGGTAAATGGGCTCTTCCATATAGTTAGGTCTTTAAAAACAACCTACATATTTACATGTATAATAGATCCTTTACATATATATTATGGAAACCAATTGTCAATATTTTATGTTTTTCTATGCAAAATCATTAAAGAAGTGGGTGAACATGCAAATGGAATTTCTTGTGATATATTACATGAACTATGAAAATGACCTTTTTTGTGATATATTGCATGAAATATAGATGAGGAAAATCAATGTCACTCATCACTTTATCTAGTTTGTCTTGTGCTTAAAATATAAACTTACCATTCCAAAGGTGAAAATATAAATAAAATCCCAGTAGAAAAACCATTAATGAAAATGATCCCAAATAATAAGCACACCACCATTTGTCAAAAATATCTTCATCCCAACATGATCTCTCAATATTACATATATTTCCTTTATTGATGATTATGGATTTGATGTCACCCTAAACTTTAATGATGAAAATAAGAAAGAAGAACATCCTCCCAACCATATTTTTCACTCCTTACACATAAATCTTAATATTAAATATGCATTAACCTTTATCATAATAGTAATGAATATAAAAAATGCAACATGAAAAAATCTAATTCATTGGAACTCTAACAACCTTTATATGTTTTGCATGAAATAAAGTTGTTTTGTTTCAAACTATCCTCCAAACCATATTTTTCACTCCCTACACATAAATCTTAATATTAAATATGCATTAATATTTATGATAATAGTAACGAATATAAAAAAAGCAACATCAAAAAATCTAATTCATGGAAACTCTCAGAATCTTTATATGTTTTGCACGAAATAAAGTTGTTTTGTTTCAAACTATTTTTCAAGTCGTTTACATGTATTTTCTTATAGTTGTTCAATAATTTTTGCAATACACTCAAGTTTCCCATATCCCTTTGGAAAAATTCTTCTCGCTCAGTTGATCCCGCGGGAGCCCGAAAACTAGTTGCTAACTTGCTCAATTGATCCGGTGGGAGCCCGAAAACCGGTTGCTAACTCGCTAAATTGATGCAGCGGGAGCCTGAAAACTGGTTACTACTCGCTCAATTGATCCGAAGGGAGCCCATAACCAAAGGGGAAAACTAGAGAGCAACGTGGAGATTGCCATAAGCCACACGTGGAGATTGCAATAAGCCATAGTAACTGTTATCTGGCGAAAGCCCGTAATCAAAGGGGGGAACTGGAGAGCATCGTGGAGATAGCCATGGCGAGAGCCCTTCGCCATAATCAAAGGGGGAAACTAGAGAGCATTGTGGAGATTGCCATGGTAGGAGCCCATAACCAAAGGGGAAAACTAGAGAGTAGCGTCGAGATTGCCATAAGCCATAGTAACCATTGTCTGGCGGTAGCCCATAACCAAAGGGGAAAAACTGGAGAGAAGGGTGGAGATTGCCATAAGCCACAATAGCTTTTTTCCTGAGTAGTGTGGAGATTTCCAGGAGCCACATTAACTGTTTTCTCGTGCTAGTGCGACCGCAAGATTTTCTCTCATTTTCTCTCAGCATCCATGATGTGCAGAGTCTAGAACGAATTGCTTACGTAAAAAAATCCAAAGCTCAGGTCCCATGCTCTCCTCCTTTCTCTTGTTTCTCGCTTTTCAAACACACACACCAAACACTTAAATATTTCTAAATGTATGGATCAGTTGTAGGACCTAGATCTCCAGTGCCTCCAAATCACTTAAAAACCTAGTTAAGAACCTTGACCAACCACATGAATAAATTTCAAATCTAGGGTTTGTAGGGTTTGTGAATAAATGTACTCTATTGGAGGATGTTTCCACTTCCATACCCAATTTGCAGGATTTAGGTATTAAGGCCTTGAATAGGATTTGTAAAAGCTTAGCCTAATTTATAGTGGGAAAATCCTTAATTTTTCCTATTGGTTCTCCTTCTCGTACCTTGACTACACTCTGTAGTCTTATACACAGCTCCTCAATAGTTTTCCACATGGGATATATTCAAAGTCCGCAATCCTTAGCTGCTCCAGAGGCTCTCTGATTTTAGGATATTTTCCAGCTGCTCTAGAGGCTCTCTAATCTAGCAAGTTCCCTATTGGCACTATGCATACTGACGATAGTTATTTTTATGCATCCATGCAGTGCCGGTCACTTTGACAATCAAAGCGATCAATTTCACGACGTCAAGTCCCGTCAATTGCACCACGTTCGTGAGCTCCCCCACATTCTGCGATTGCAGTAACACCCTCATGATTGCAATGAAGAAATCCTCCCAACAAGATATACACACTAAGTATATATCACTTTCATAAAAGAGATATAATACACAGTAGAGTTACATACATTGCACTTTGAAGTTTGAGGTATGGTCTAGTTTATAGGTATAACAGCTCATTTGTTTTTTATAATATTGGTATAAATATTGTGATTCCCATGAACAAAATGTACTCTCTGTCTCCATTATGCTCCACCACTTGTGGAGAAAAGAAGGAAAGAAGAGTTTGGCAGTCCTCATGTTACCAGAGTTGGCATAGATCTATTCTATTATAATCTTTTAGCGGTTCTATACATTAATAATGATTTTTCTGCTAAATTATATAATTTTAAGTGTTTCGTTATAATGACTTTGAGCAGAAACAAGATATTTCTCGTGATATGCAAAGTTCGGTTAACATGTATTTTTTTTTTAACATTTGTCTGTTATTTTGAGGATTAGTAGATAATTATGCTTGAGAGATCGTGTTACATATAAACATGTTACAATGAAAAATGGTTTTACATACTAAAAAAATCACATAACATTACTAATCAACAATTAATGATGAGAAGTGATTTTTTTAGTAAATATAATTATGTCATAAACGTAATATTCCGAGTCATATATATAATATATTGATGAAATTAAAAATTACTCAACCAGAATTACCCAACAATTTTTCGGTTTCAGATTTCTGCTTTTAACATCCACTCATTATATAATCAGGTACCTTAAAAGATAAATTTAAAATGTAACTTATTAACCCTTCATTAAACATACCGGGCTTGTAAAACATTGTGCCACTCGCATTTTCAACATATCGAACTTGTAAAACATTGTGCCACTTGCATTTTCCTCTGTTATCTGCTGCAATGACATACAAGATAAAAATTAACATTTTATTCTCCCAAATTGTTACATTTTTGCTGGGTTGGGTTATCTTCTTATCTTTTTTTTTAGATCATAGCGGCTTCCAGCCTTATACTGAGTAAAAAGGGGGACCAGGCTGTGTGGGTCAATATAGCAACAACATTGTATTGATCCAAATACAACAACTATAATGAAGACAGCCAAGATAAAACTTCTCTACTCAATTTTTGTTATATCTACAGTCAAAGCCATGATGCTAATATCATATATATATATTTTTTATGGAGAGATGGCCAATCAATTGAAATGGATATGATGCATACAATTTATGGTCATGGTAGTATATCTGTAAGTAAAGTCTATTTGATCTATATGTGTGCCATCTATTATGGGGGCATGACACACTGTATTCTGTAGTCCATTTGTTTTAATAAGAACTTAAAAGCGCGCGGGATTGGAAAATTAATAGGGTATTAATATCTAGGAGCTAATTTATTTGAAGCCAAAACTCATCCCTATTCCTACTTTACAGCATATTCTCTATCTTTGCTCTAGGTGTTTTTAGTTATTAAAATTTAAATGTTCACTTTTGATTTTGTTGTTAAAAAATTCCCCTAGCTGGTTTCAGTTGCTATCCTATTTCCTTGGGTATTGCATTTTTTGTTTCAAAAGGCTATTGATTAAGGCCTCTGTTTACATTATATTTGGAAGTAATGTGGTGAGGCGCATTTAACTACTGTGTCAGAAAATACTGCCTAACACATGCCATGTTTTGGATGTTATTCTTTTTCTTGTAAATGGATGTAATATAAACCAACTTCCCATATTATTTTGTCTCCAAGACTCAGGATTTTGTACATATTTCAACCTGTGTTGTTGTAGATAACTTAATGCAAGGTGCATAGTATTTGGAGTAACAACAATTTCAACTGAGGAACTTTCGTTTCTAAAAGGCATGCAGAACCCCTAATCTAGGTGCTTTTCACTTATTTATTTTTTGTTCTTCAGTTCAAAAATAATTTCAATTATAACATGGTTTTAAGTAAATATTTTGATAAATTTATTTTCCTTGTGAAGAACACCCCATAGGGTTGTATTGTAATGAGCACGATGTTTCTCATTTTTAAAGGTTTTGTTTGGGCTTGGATCCTTTCTTCTGTCTATCGAATTTATTTGTACAGTGATACATATTTGATATTGTTGAGTTATTGGAACATCCTGAGTATCTTATCATTCTTTCGTCATTGCGCATATCCCTATATGGAATTTCATTCAAGATTAATACTTATTCCCCCTCCAATGCTTGTGATGAAGGGATATGAAATGCATTGATCTAATGCAATGCAACTATAGTCCATAAAACTAAAATTTCATATAATTAAATTTTGTGTTGGAAACAACACACATAATCATCCTTTCATGACTTATTGATCAGTCAATAAGTAGCACATGAAGCTAATTAAATTTTTCTTGCCTTAAAAGGATTCCTTAGATATCTTGGATCTGTTGTTTTGGTATTGTCCCTGTATCTTCATATACTTTGTCTACAATAAATACTCATTTTTCCTTCAATGTCTAAGATTCTATATTTCCTTGGTTCATCCTCCATAAATGATAAATATTTCTAGTGTGTATTGGCTTTCTTTAAAAATCCAGGAAAACAATAATCCTAATGGTTCTCCACATTTGTGGATGGAAATCCTGGCAACCCATTAGCGTAGACTAGTGCTTCTAACCATAGGGAATTTGAACCAGGAACCTACTGGCTTGTAACTAGCCAAATTCCCAGCAACATTCACAAGAACAGGTTCAGCTGACCCCTTCGGCTTGTATGGACTAATACATGTGAAGATATCAGATTGGAAGGGTCATCTGTAGATGATGACTTTTTATAGTGATTTCCATTCTATTAAATCTTGTGGTGTATAAATTTAGCTTTCTAATCTTGGTACAGTTCAAATAAGGAAAATACCAAAAAAGGAACAGGCGGTGGCTTCACCAAGTTATGTGGTATTTCTCCAGAGCTACAGTCAGTCCTTGGGTTATCGGAGTTATCTAGAACCCAAGTTAGTAGTGCTTGTGCCAACTTTACTATTGCTTACTTTCCACATAAAAGTGTCAGTTTTTCAAAGTATGCTTGATTGTATTAGTTGACTTCTGTTGTTTTGGTTTGGATGAATCACGTGGCTAGGTTCTGAAGCAACTTTGGGTTTAAATTAGGGAAAATGATTTGCAAGACCCACAAAACAGGCCAAAACTCCTGTGTGATGGAAAATTATGCTTGGTGTTCAGAAAAGATTCAGTTGACATGTTTGAGATGAATAAAGTGCTTTCAAATCACATTTTGCAACTAGATAATGGAAATACTAAATCTAAACTGAGATAAACTACACTCTTTAATTCTGGAAAAGAAAAATAATTCTTGAAGGCAATTTCTAATGGAAAAAAAGCTAAATCTGGTGTTCTCTAAGGCTGGAACATGCATAAGCCTTCTACCTTTGTATATATATTTGCTGCACCTCTCCAACAGGCTCTCTCTTTTGCACACAGGAATCGAGGGAAGGAATAATAGGGATGTTGTATGGATTTAAATTCAATGCTGCCAAGCCCTCAGCCACACTATCATCAATGCTTTATGGATCTGCTGAAGGGTACCACACTGAAGATGTTGCAGCTGAATATGTTGTTACATGAGAATAATTCTGAGTAATAGGTAAAGCTAAAAAATTCCTTAGGTGCACTATAATAAGTTTATATCTATAATTTATGTCAACATTACATAGAATGAGCTAGGAGGCATCAAGTTATTTGAATATTCTTGTAATATTTCTTTTTGGGGATTCTCAAGATTCTATTTTAGAGATGGAATACAGAGGCATTTACTGGTTGTGTCACCTCTAAAAAGAGGGTGAGAACCAGAGGCTACCTGGCCAACTGTAGACTCTACCTATGGAACTTGGGTTAATCCCTTTCAGGAATCTCAACAAGGCCTTCAATGAAAACACTGTATAATAAAATCTGAGCAATAATAATGTAGATTAGGGCTGGGATCCCCTCATTTATGTTGTATGTGACTTATATATAGAATTTTAGCTTAAAAAAATCATTTTAAGCACATTAAACAGATCTCCCAAAGTCAAGACTAGCTAGAAATCAGCCAAAGAGAAGAGTTGTTACAACATTTAAACCCCAGCTACTAGAATTGCGCAGTTTTGACTGAAACTCAGAGGAGGAAAACCAAAGATCTGATATTCATAGATATAACAGTAAATCAGATTTATATTTGAGCTTATTGCCTCTATAACAGATTACAAAGAGAACTAGGGCAAAATCCCTTCAGAAATTAGAGCTGCAACTAGGAATAAACAACATAAATACATAGACAATGTTATTTTCAGATGGTTCAGCTGTTGTACATTAAATTTCAGATCTCTGACATATGTATGGATGAAATATCAGATCTAATACAGACCTGGAAACTATAATACTTTAAGAACAAGATCCAATTGGAATTACATCAAAATATTGCATAGTGAGCTATAGATCTGAATTACAATTTGCAGTGCTGCAGAAAACCCAGAAATTTCTGAAAATAAATTTTATTGCTGAAATAGATCAGATCTATAGAGACATGGATCAACAACCCAATCCATGGATCACCAAGGGAAGGCAAGCCTAACACCAAGAGATCTTCCTCCAAAATGATAGCAAACTGAAACAAGAAAGCCCTCTCACAAAATAACGCAGTATTGAGTAGAAACTATGCAGAGGGTGAAGGAGACTGAATAAAATTGAATGAAATTATAGATCTGATACAAAATATGGATATACCATCTCTTTGGAGGCTGAAGAACACACTCCAACATAGAAATCCTCTCAAAACAAGCTAAATATAAGAAGATCTAGAAAACCACTTGCTACAAAAGATAGCAGCTGCAAAACCCTCAATGGGCCAGCACTGCTCATGAAAATAAAGATTAGCCTCAAACCAGATAGTGGCTCACTTAAGCAAATAACTCCTCCAATGATCCTCAAGGGAAGAGATGAAACCCCTAAATAGGAATTCCAATCACAATCCTCCACTAAACAACAAAGAATGGTATTTGTCTAAGCAGACAAATACTTCAGAAATATGATCTATCAACAACCTCTTCATGTTGATCTCCTCCTTCTTTTATAACATGAAGAAACTCTTGCAAACCCTAAACCACTTTGATGAGTTAGCTCTCTTCACATTAGAGGTTCCCTTCTAGAAATGTGCAGTCCCTCTTGGAGATGCAATGAACCTAGACAACGCAGTTGATTTGTTCAAGGTGGACCCATTCTTTGGATCAAACCTCTTTCACACCTGCAAGTGATTATTTACATATCCCTGATTTGTCTTTGTTCACATGGGCATTGATTTATTCAGACCTTTTAGGAGTTTTACATGTCCTCTTTTGTTCATTTATTCATAAGACATAAAATAAATCAAAAATGAATGTTTCCTCTTTTCTAAGGCTAAGTAGGAACATTACAATTCTTTATTTAGTTTTGACTATTTTTAGAAGAGTTCGGTTATTTATAAACTAATTATTGTTTGCACCTAGTCATTGTAAGTCTCCACTGCATCGACCTTATTATAATGTGAATCGAAGTTTTACGTTCTAGAAGACAACTCTCTCTCTCTCTCTCTCTCTCAATGCATTTGTATGAAGCTTTTCTAAAGTTAAAGAGTTGAGAGCTATGATTAATGTGTTTGCTTCAATTTCATTTATGTTAATCATGTTATCATTTTCTCTAGGTTACAAAATTTCCTTCCTTAACTATAGGAGAATAACTAATAAGTAATTCCATATTTGTAAAATTATATTAGGCTTAAGAAGGAAGTTGGGAGACATGAATGTCTTTTTTGGAATAATAGCTTCCTTTAATAGGCATAAAGTATAGAGCTTTAAACCAAAAAAGACATGTTGAATGTGTAGACATCTACACGTTCAAGTTGAAGTAGAGAGTTTATTATATCCCCTCTTGACAATCGACATGTATATGGGTAGGATATGCTCCAAGAGTTACATTAATCCAAAAAGAAACCCAAAAACTTGAAATATTTAAAATCCTAACTGCCATACCATGCAAGAAAACTAGGAGCAGGGTGAGAGGGAAAGCACAAGCCAAGCGATGCTATAGATCGGGCTACCATGACCCCTTGTTGCAAATATTGTTTCAAGGAGTATATTGTGAAGTGTACAAAAATAAAGTAATTTGAAATCATCAATAAATATCGGCATTGATTTCTTTCCAAGTATAGGGGTAGTAACTACCGAGTTACTTCTGCCCAAGCCTGTGTATACAATAGTAAATATTTTAAACAGTAACTTTATAATCCCCCTGTCATTTCCATAGTGTCAATGGTGTGTCCATGGATGCGTTAGCTCATAGTGAGTTGAAGTATTGATTCTTCCTTCTAATAGTTACTCTCACAAACAAATGTATAACTTTCATGAGATTTCCTATTGAGCCGTGTTAATTTTACATTACATTGTCCTGGTGGTATGGTAAAGTTACTAATATCTTAATTAAGATCCCAGAGTAGTTGAAACTACAATAATAAAATATGAGAGCAGTTTTAACTTCAACTGTAGATGAAATCTGTGTAAAGGGAAAAGAAAATTTGTCAATTTGGGTTGAAAGTGTTCCTGAGACTATGAAGGATGTAGTTGAAACTGCTTTTGGTGTTCACCTAGATGATCTTAAAAACCAGTCTAAAGTTCATGACTTTTCCTTGGTATTCCATATGGTAAGAGTGATAATTTTTTCTCTGTTATGGTGTTTATGTTTATGATATTCATTTTCCAGTTAGCACTACAATCTTGCCATGGTAGATATGATATTGAAATGAGCATGAAACAAACATTACACAGCAATAATACTTGGAAGTGTCATTCTAAGCAAGAAAACTATGAGAGCTCTTTATTGTTGCTATAAAATCATTGGTTGCAACTCTTCACGTGATGCAGGTGCACTTATTTTTGTTGGGGGTTTTCTTTCATTTCTCATAATTGGAAGCATTAGTGCTGCTCGTTTTGGAGTCATCCTAGGTGGGATATACCTAGTTGCGAGAATTTCAAGCCTTAAGGCCTGGAAGAAGGGTGAGGCATATGTTGTCTTTAATGGAAAATCCACCCACTCTACATTCGTGAATTCATAGTCTTCATATCCAATTTAGCGTTTCAGTTCTCAGTTAGGATAATATTGTTTAGAAGCAATATTGTCTCATTTAAAATTGGCGTCGAAGCACATATTCTGGTTCTCCTTCTCTATCCTTGTCTATGTAGGGAAGGCCTAGGGGTAGTGCACATTTTCAAGCTTTGGCCTACTGATGTATGATCATATGCCAGTGATTTTTATATTCATTAATGGAATACAAAATGATTTTTTACAGAAGAAAAGAAATAGATAGGAGAAGGTGATCATTCTAAATAAAATATGATTCATACTCCATACCTCATCGTTTGTTCTTGTGTCTATTAGATTATTTTGTTAACAATTTCCATTAAAACTAATAAATTACATTTAACCCTTGTCCGTTATTGAATGGATGTTTTGTGAAGGAAAACATGTCAGCCATGAATGATATCATTCTTTTATATTTTTGTAAGCAAGTTCTTAAATTTTTTATTTTGAGGTACTCACGTTGTTTATGCTGAAGAAATTTAACATGGTGGTATTACTGCACTTGGAATTTTGGATCTTGGATATGCAACTAGACTACATTGACTACATTGGGGGAGTTATGCCACATTTTCTTCAAATGCCTCTACCTTTATGCTGCATAAAGGTTGCATATCTTCATTTTTCTCATATTGCGATATTGTATCAGGTTATTTATTCTTTTAGTTATCTTTAAGTGTCTTCTATTTTCTCCCACACATGTTGTCACTAAGCATGGACAAAGCTCGGTTTAAGAATTCCATGTAACATCAGCGCGCTCTCTCTATATTTGTAAGCTCTCCTCCAGTAGTTGTAGAACTTCCCTGGACCTTACCATCAATACTTCCTCAGATGTTAAAGTGGAAAAGGTAAGAAATGAACTTCATGAGAAGCAAGCATATGAATTTGAGGAAGCATTTAAGTAATCCCTTGGTGCTTTCAAGGAACAAGCTTCTAGAATGTAGGCAATTTCAAAAGAGGCATATTTTGTCTATGCTGAAAAAGAAAATATAGTGTTAAAGGATACGATAGAGTAGTTGAAACTACAGTAAGAAAACATGATACCAGTTTTAACTTTAACCGCAGAGGAAATCTGTGTAAAGGGAAAAGAAAATTTGTCAATTTGGGTTGAAAATGTTCCTAAGACTATGAAGGATGTAGCTGAAACTGCTTTTGGTGTTCACCCAGATGATCTTAAAAACCAGTCTAAAGTTCATGACTTTTTCCTTGGTATTCCATATGGTAAGAGTGCTAATTTTTTCTCTATTATGGTGTTTATTTTTATGATATTCATTTTCCAGTTAGCACTACAATCTTGCCATGGTAGATATGATATTGAAATGAGCATGCAACAAAAATTACACATCAATAATACTTGGAAGTATCATTCTGAGCAAGAAAACTATGAGAGCTCTTTATTGTTGCTATAAAATCAGTTTTTGCAACTGTTCATGTGATGCAGGTGCACTTCTTTTTGTTGGGGGTTTTCTTTCATTTCTCATAACTGGAAGCATTCTTGTTATTCATTTTGGAGTCATCCTGGGTGGGATACACCTAGATGCAAGCATTTCAAGCCTTAAGGCCTAGAAGAAGGGTGAGGCATATGTTGTCTTTAATGGAGAATCGACCCACTCTACATTGGTGAATTCATAGTCTTCATATCTGATTTAGCATTTCAGTTCTCAGCTTGGATAAGATTGTTCAGAAGCGATATTTTCTCATTTAAAATTGGTGTTGAAGCACATATGCTGGTTCTCCTTGTCTATCCTTGTCTACGTAGGGAAGGCCTCAGGGTAGTGCACATGTTCAGGCTTTGGCGTACTGATGTATGATCATATGCCAGTGATTTTTATGTGCATTAATGGAATACAAAATGATTTTTTACAGAAGAAAAGAAATAGATAGGAGAAGGTTATCATTCTAAATAAAATATGATTCATACTCCATCTCTCATCGTTTGTTCTTGTGTCTATTAGATTACTTTGTTAACAATTTCTCTTAAAACTAATAAATTACATTTAACCCTAGTCCGTTATTGAATGGATGTTTTGTGAAGGAAAACATGTCAGCTAGGAATGATATCATTCTTTTACATTGTTGTAAGCAAGTTCTTGAATTTTTTACTTTGAGGTAGTCACATTATTTATGAAGAAGAAATTTATCATGGTGGTATGACTGCACTTGAAATTTTGGTTCTTGCATCTGCGACTACATTGACTACATTGGGGGAGTTATGCCACATTTTCTTCAAATGTCTCTACCTTTATGCTGCATAAAGGTTGCATATCTTCATTTTTCTCATTGCAATATTCTATCAGGTTATTTATTCTTTTAGTTATCTTTAAGCGTCTTCTATTTTCTCCCACACATGTTGTCACTAAGCATGGACAGAGCTCGGTTTAAGAATTCCATGTAACATCAACGCTCTCTCTCTATATTCATAAGCTCTCCTCCAGCAGTTGTAGACCTTCCCTGGACCTTACCATCAATACTTCCTTAGATGTTAAAGTGGAAAAGGTAAGAAATGAACTTCATGAGAAGCAAGCAGATGAATCCGAGGAAGCATTTAAGCAATCCCTTGATGTTTTCAAGGAACAGGCTTCTAAAATGTAGACAATTTCAAAAGAGGTATATGTTGTCTATGTTGAAAAAGAAAAGATAGTGTTAAAGGATACGACAGAGCAGTTGAAACTACAATAAGAAAATATGAGAGCAGTTTTAACTTCAACTGCAGAGGAAATCTGTGTAAAGGGAAAAGAAAATTTGTCAATTTGGGTTGAAAATGTTCTTGAGACTGTGATGGATGTAGCTGAAACTGCTTTTGGTGTTCACCCAGATGATCTAAAAACCAGTGTAAAGTTCATGACTTTTGCCCTTGTATTCCATATGGTAAGAGTGCTGATTTTTTCTCTATTATGGTGTTTATGTTTATGATATTCATTTTCCAGTTAGCACTACAATCTTGCCATGGTAGATATGATATTGAAATGAGCATGCAACAAACATTACACAGCAATAATACTTGGAAGTATCATTCTGAGTAAGAAAACTATGAAAGCTCTTTATTGTTGCTATAAATTCAGTTGTTGTAACTATTCACGTGATGCAAGTGCACTTCTTTTTGTTGGGGGTTTTATTTCATTTCTCATAACTGGAAGCATTCCTGCTGTTCATTTTGGAGTCATCCTAGGTGGGATACACCTAGCTGCGAGCATTTCAAGCCTTAAGGCCTGGAATAAGGGTGAGGAATATGTTGTCTTTAATGGAGAATCCACCCACTCTACATTGGTGAATTCACAGTCTTCATATCTGATTTAGCGTTTCAGTTCTCAGCTAGGATAAGATTGTTCAGAAGAGATATTGTCTCATTTAAAATTGGTGCCGAAGAACATATGCTGGTTCTCCTTGTCTATCCTTGTCTATGTAGGGAAGGCCTCGGGGTAGTGCACATATGATCCAGTGATTTTTATGTGCATTAATGGAATACAAAATGATTTTTTACAGAAGAAAAGAAATAGATAGGAGAAGTTTATCATTCTAAATAAAATATGATTCATACTCCATCTCTCATCATTTCTTCTTGTGTCTATTAGATTATTTTGTTAACAATTTCTCTTAAAACTAATAAATTACATTTAACCCTTGTCCTTTATTGAATGGATGTTTTGTGAAGGAAAACATGTCAGCGAGGGATGATATCATTCTTTTTTATTGTTGTAAGCAAGTTCTTGAATTTTTTATTTTGAGGTAGTCACATTGTTTATGCTGAAGAAATTTATCACGGTGGTATGATTGCACTTGGAATTTTGGATCTTGGATCTACGACCAGACTACATTGACTACATTGGGGGAGTTATACCACATTTTCTTCAAATGTCTCTACCTTTATGCTGCATAAAGGTTGCATATCTTCATTTTTCTCATATTGCAATATTCTATCAGGTTATTTATTCTTTTAGTTATCTTTAAGTTTCTTCTATTTTCTCCCACACATGTTGTCACTAAGCATGGACAGAGCTCGGTTTAAGAATTCCACGTAACATCAGCGCTCTCTCCCTATATTCATAAGCTCTCCTCCAACAGTTGTAGACCTTCCATGGACCTTGCCATCAGTACTTCCTTAGATATTGAAGTGGAAAAGGTAAGAAATGAACTTCATGAGAAGCAAGCAGATGAATCTAAGGAAGCATTTAAGCAATCCCTTGGTGCTTTCAAGGAACAGGCTTCTAGAATGTAGGCAATTTAAAAAGAGACATATGTTGTCTATGCTGAAAAAGAAAATATAGTGTTAAAGGATACGACAGAGAAGTTGAAACTACAGTAAGAAAATATGAGAGCAGTTTTAACTTCAACTGCATAGGAAATCCGTGTAAAGGGAAAAGAAAATTTGTTAATTTGGGTTGAAAATGTTCCTGAGACTCTGAAGGATGTAGCTGAAACTGCTTTTGGTGTTCACCCAGATGATCTTAAAAACTAGTCTAAAGTTCATGACTTTTTCCTTGGTATTCCATATGGTAAGAGTGCTAATATTTTCTCTATTATGGTGTTTATGTTTATGATATTCATTTTCTAGTTAGCACTACAATCTTGCCATGGTAGATAGGATATTGAAATGAGCACGCAACAAACATTACATAGCAATAATACTTGGAAGTATCATTCTAAGCAAGAAAACTATGAGAGCTTTTTATTGTTGCTATAAAATCAGTTGTTGCAACTGTTCACGTGATGCAGGTGAACTTATTTTTGTTGGGGGTTTTCTTTCATTCTCATAACTGGAAGCATTCCTGTTGTTCGTTTTGGAGTCATCCTAGGTGGGATACACCTAGCTGCAAGAATTTCAAGCCTTAAGGCCTGGAAGAAAGGTGTTTCGTCCATTCCCTTTGTGAAAGGAAAAGCTGGTTAGAGACCTCTCTAATAAGAACCTTCTTTTTTCCATTTTTTTAAAGCTTGGTAGTAACAAAATTTTGACTGTTTATATCATGGCCAATAGAATGCTAGATTTGAAAATGGACATATAATCTAGTTAATATGTTAGTGACATGTGACTATATTAATATTATTATATTGAGGCTAGGGGTTAGGTAGTTAAATCCATTGTTGAAATCATTTGTATTGGAAAAAAATTACCAAGGGTCCGGGTATTGGTACATAGGAGAATTGGTGAAAATATTAGCAAATCAAAAAACTGTGGCAAGCATTAAAAATTAGAAGACATTTTTTTTTCTCAAAATTGAAAGAGGATTAATGTCATTCTCATCTCTCTTCAATTTGATATGGTAGAGATAAGTAATTTTAAGACTGATATGAAATGTTGAACCTTTATTTGCTGATGAAGAAACCTTTACTCTGCCTTTTAAGCAGTTGTTGATTATGAAGCCCTACTGTAGGATGAAGAGAAAATCTTCCTAAGACTACTCCTGTTGTAAGAGATTCATACTTTCAATGAAGTAAGAATTTTGATAACAAAGGATGACTTTATTTACTGTTGGACTGCTCTTACATCACAAGAATTCAACAATTGTTTTGAAGAACATAGGAACAAGGGGTTTCTGGAGTTGTAAATGGAAAAACAGTGGTCACACCTATAAAGCTTGCTATCATGCACAATTTAAAGGGCTTACCAATTAGACCTGTGAGTATTTGTTTGGATTTATCTATTGCTTAATGTATGGATAAAGGAGTCTATCATGAGTAATTGCGAATTAAAATTTTGTCATTTCAAAGTCACTTTGAGTTACTGTGTTATATGGTTATTAGTGTTGTCTAGTAGATCTCTCCAATGATGAAAATGTAGGTTGGACTTCCCTTCTGTGTTCTTCTTGACGTAATTCATTGGAATCTGGTTGGCTTCATTGCCTTCCGTGTCTATACTTTTGGTTTTGTATTGAGATTGTTCGGGCTTGCTGTCAGTGTTTTTCAGTTCTCAGAATGCTTTGGTTTTGTTTTGCTCTAATTATGTGTTGAAAATTTTTTAAAAATCAATGCCTATTATACAATTTCAAGGACTGCCATAACTCCTCACATTTTTCTTTAAAGGGTGCTAGCTCATTGGAAGAGCACCTGCCATGTAGGAGGTTGGTGGTTCAATTTCACTGTACCCTAACATGAATTATTCAATGATATTGTTGATTTTTTTAATTAAATATTTTTATATTGATTTATTTTAATGGTGAGATATTTTTCTGGCTTCATTGTTTTATATTGTCTCTATAGCGACAATAGATAGGATTAAAGACATTGTCTCCATAAAAACAATATGTCTTTAATTCCAACTATTGTCTTTGGAGAGACAAAAATGAAATTGTCTCAACTTAAGACAATTTACCCAAAAATTGTCTTAAAACCCCCCTTTGTGTTGTAGTGCAACTATTGTCTTAGGAGAGACAAAAATGAAATTGTCTCTGGAGAGACAAAAATGATTGTGTTATATATTAGCTTTATAGAGACAATATTTTATTACAATTTAATTTTAAAACGATTTAATTTGAGACACCCACTTAAAGACAATATTTAAGACAATCCACAAGTTTTCTTTTGTCTCAAATTAAGACAATTTACCCAAAAATTATCTTAAATATTGTCTTAAAACCTCCCTTTATGTTGTAGTGGCTCTCGCCTTTGTCTATGGCAAGAACCCATAATCAATTCTCTCTAAATCGAGGTACCCATTGCATCCAACGAAATTATTCACGCCAGGATTATGACAGAAAAATGCACCAATAAGCCACAAAAAATGCGAAAGAAACTATAGCAATCTCAGCCAAGGCTGAAAAATCTCAAAAGGACACTAAGATTAAAACACAACTAAAACATTATAGGTTAATAACCCATTACCTTTGTTATGTACTAGAGATATTAGAATTAAAGACATTTATGTGATACCAACCATAAACTATTAATATAGTAAATGTCCGCACAATGACCCGTTCTAAAACCAGATAACAGATCATCTCCAGGAAATGGAATCAAGCAAAACCAGACATGGCAATTGCATCGCAACAAAGCCTGAATTCCCGACTTTGGAAAAATATTGTTTATGGGTAAACAACGATAAACTCAAGGTCTATTCAATTAGCTCTTCATTATAAGTTATTATGCTACATACTGCAAACCTTCAGTCCCCAAAATAAATAAATAAAAAAGCCTGAAATCGAGAGGTGTTCTCAGAAATCTTCACACCGATACATAAACAACACTCAACTCAACAATTCGGTGAGATTTTTTAAGTCATTTTTTTAAATGGTGGCAATAGATTCAGGATTATTATGAGCCACAAAAACACCCAAAATCTCCTAAAAACAAATTTTAAAAATTTCTACCCGATTTTCTCAAGAGCTTCGCGATATTCCTATTATTTTCCTAATAGGATTGTGGCCTCTTTCAACTACGCCGATAAAAAAATCTCTAAAATACCACTCAGGATTTCTGCATCCATCCCATGTTTTACCGCCACCCCAGAAACTAGAGACAACCTAACCAAATACTACCAAAATCTAATGACTATTATCAAACCAATCTGACTCTTTTTAATGCCAGAATATGTGATAGATATCATTTTTTCAACAACCAGCCTATCCACTCTTCTCAGATTTTACAAACACAAAAAGAGAAAAAATAGAAACAACCAATGGCGATGGCTCCAATAATGCAGATCTACAACAGACAACAAAACCGAAAGATTATCTCCTGTTCGCCAACGCCATCGTCCACTAATCACCTACGCCCATCAAACTCCCCCTTTGTAGCAGCTGCTTACAAAATCACAACCTTCAATAATCCGAATTTGATGTATGCTTATCTCATATTATAGGTTGTGCTGAGTACGAACTAAATGAACAGTATAACCCCGGCGTAGGACTGCATGCCATTAGTACAGACCAGAAGAGCATTGATTTCTCAGCCCAAAAATATTGATGAAAAAGATTGATATCAAAAAATTATACATATACTACAATATACAATATAAAGCTTGTCGCTTCTCACTAAAACTATCTTCTACGTATTGTCCTCCTAATAACATCTAGAAAGACAGGTTTCTCATTTTATTAGAGTCGGAAATCTCATATGTTTTTATTTCCACTGGCTCTCCACATCTATTTGTATTAAAGAAATCAACTAGCGATACAAATATACATATAGAGTTACAGTATGGTAAGGCGAGGAGTTGGAACAGCAAAGAGGTCATGTGCTCTCGATACTGTAATTCCGTGATGCTTTTCAGACATGTCCAATTTCTCTTTAATCACATCATCAGGGAGTCTCCAATTGAAACAGTGCAATAGCTGCGCCACAACAAACTCTACAACGATCAGTCCCAATTGCTGTCCGGGGCATCGTCTTCGCCCTGCTCCGAACGGAATCCATTCAAAATTTTCTACTTTTGTATCTAGGAAGCCGACTTCCATGATTTTTTCCGGCTTGAAACTTTCAGCATCATCCCCCCATAACTTTGGGTCCCTTCCAATTACCCAGAGGTTCACCAGAAGCTGAGTCCCGCTGGGGATTTCATAGCCCAACACATTGCACCTTTCCATTGATATGTGGGGAAGCGATAAAGGCCCCGCAGGGTGGAGTCTAAGCGTTTCTTTCACCACAGATTGTAAATAAACGAGGCCAGGCAGATCAGATTCTTGTACCATGCGCCCCATTCCAACTACGCGTTCCAGCTCGTCCTGAAGCTTCTTCATTACTGGCGGGTTTCTCAGCAATTCGGACATTGCCCACTCTATGGTTACTGTTAAAGAATTAATCATTTGGTTAGAAGTAGTTCTAGATTAGTTAGTGATTAGTTTCCAGATTCAGTTTATGCGTAAATGTTTCTGATTTGTATAAATACACATTTCTTCTTTCAATAAAGATGTATGTAGTTCCGTTGTGCTCTGCCATTCTCTGTTGTCTCCTTTGTTAATTTGACATGGTATCAGAGCGGTTCTAACGCCTAAATATCTTCGAGGAGTGGGCGTTGAGATCCAGGACCACACCCAGCAAAGCGGTTGGAACGGTTGTGGTTTCAACCTGCTGTCCTACACGCATATCATTGCTTCTCGAGACGGAGAGAGAACCCTTGGCGCGATCGACGACGGAGAGGGAGGTGAAACCATCAGAAAGTTGGTGCGAGTTGAGAACCTCTCCTGCGTTTGCAGCGTTTGATGGAGGTGCGAGGAGACCCGTGGCATCTGCAGTGTGAAGGTTTGCCAATGATCGACCAAACCCCTCGGTGAGTTAAAGACCCACTGCGTGATATAACAGTGGTATATGGTTTCTCTGTGTTCTGTTTGGAGGTGTGGGTAAACCGATGTGTTAAGCGTTTGGAGGCGTGGGTCAACCTCTGCTTTAAATGCCAGCATTTTGAGATCAACACACCACCATACAGTTAAAAAATTCATGTTTGATTGCCCAGCGTATGCAGTTCCGCTGCCAGCATTATGACATCGTTGATCCAAGTCCGGAAGGAGTCCGCTGCCAGCATTTTGAGATTTTTGATTTGGTTAAAGTCTGAAAGGAGTCTAGAAACCCTCATTACAGACCCCTGACGTGATCGACAGGGAGGCCAGTGCAGAGGTGAAATCACCGGTGGTCAAAACGCGATTGGAGCAAGTGTAGAGGTGAAGCCGACAGTTTTAAAGAGTTTTTTGGAGACAAGGAAGCCAGTACTGAGGTGAAATCACTGGTGGTCAATACTTCTCCATCTTGACACGACCGAACACCATTGGAACGGACAATTATGTAAGTCAAAAATAAAGTTTTTTAAATTTGTTTATGGTTGTGGCTGAAACAATAGCACGAAGTAAATTCAGTGTGGGCAATAAGCCCTGATCATTCTTTCTGGATCGGGAACACGGGATTTGTTTGTGGTTGTTGGCTGTTGAAGTGGAAACCCCAGATTAGTGGCATCATGATTGAAAAGTAAAGCGTGGGCCATTTTAAGTTGTTGACAATTGTCAATGAGTCTTCCATGGCGATGGTGTAATTTAACACCATCTTTTCAGCCGTTAACCCCATCTTTTCAGCCGTCTGCATTATTGTTGTTAGCTTTTCAAAGATAGTAACTTGTACCTTTCTTTGAGGTCACAGAATTCATGCAGCAATTTTTCCAAACAGAGCATTTGTTTTCAGCACTGTCAAAGAAAGACTTTAGTTTGCTGATTTTTGTAGGGATCTGTAACTTTGCTGGCCATGAATATTTCACTGAGATGGGTAAAGTCCCTCGTTTGTGTTGAATTTCAATTTGGTAAGACATGTAATATTTGAGAACAAATATTATTATGTATTTGTTAATAATTTGAGGATATTAGTACATAAATTTTGGAAGTTTTTGGAAGCAAGGTATTTGATGCATATGTAGGCTTGTTTGTTTGTGGAATTCAAGCAACGAGGTCATGGGAAAAGCCAAGAGGCTAAAGCAAAAACAGAAGATGTTCCAGACCTTTTTAGATCTGGAAATAAATAGGCAAAAAGACGCTTATGCATTAAAATGCATAAAAGAATCAGTGGATGAAAGTATACTTCCCTTGATTTTAGATGCCAAGACAGCCAAGGAGGCTTGGGATACCCTTGAGAAATGTTTTTGTGAAGTTGAAGATGAAGGTGGATCTGTAGCAGCAGATCCAAAATGAGATGAAGAGTTTGTTGAATCCCACTGTGCTCAGTCACGGGTGGATGAAGAATGTGAAGAAAGTGCAGAAGCAGCAGAGAGAGAACATGAAGATGTTTGTGAACCCCACTGTACACAGTTACAAGTGGACGAAGATTTGTTGATACCAGCAACATGGATTGCTGATGAAGATTTGGTGATTCCAGCAACAGAGCTTGCTGACGAAAATTTGATGAAACCAGCAACACAGTTTGCTAATGATGACTTGTTGATTTCAGCAACATAGCTTGCTAATGATGAGATGGTGAATCCAGCAATGCAACTTGCTGATGAAAGTTTGATGATTGATGTTAACTTTGATCATGAATTTTTGACTAATGATGACTGGTTGCAGATGATGCAACAAAAATATGATATTGACATGATGTTATTTGGTGAGATTTCCTCACTGCATTTAGTGGAAGACAATTTGTTCGCAGCATTACAGGTTAGTGGAAAAGAGACAGAGACAGAAGCAAAGAAAGAAGTCTGCAAAGAAAAAGAAGAAACAGCGAAGGATGTAGAAGCAGAGAAGGAAGCGCAACATTAGAAAGTTCTCACTGCAGAGCAGAAGGAAACAGAGATAGAGGCAGAAATAGAGAAAGAATCGCAACAAGAGAAAGCTCTTATTGCAGAGCAGAAAGACCAGAACCAATGTCGTTCTGAAAATATTTTGGATTCTGATATTGATTTCCAATGTGCAGGTACACAAAATGATTATGAAGAAGAGTTAAAGTTTATTGAAACATGGCTTGCAACACCATGTCTAGATGAGATCTACACAGAAGATGTAGAAATGAATGTTGAAGATGACATGCATGATGAACATGTCAATGAAATTTTCACGCATTGGAGTTTTGAAGAAATAAAACATTATTATAATATTATGTTGCAGCAGATTGATCATGAAAACCATAATACAGAAGACAGTATGCGGCAGCAGCCCACATTTCTTGAAGATGTCCAGGACATGCTTAGACAACCTAGAATTGTAAAAGACCTGCACCAGTAAATGAAAAGTCTGAAGTTTGAACAATACAATAAGACGAATATGGTGAAACAATTTAGAGGCTACAGAATTTGGAAGAAAAGAAGAAGAAAACCAAATCTAGTTGAAAGTCGAGACTTCTCTCTGACTTCGGAAATATAGAATGAATTTCAATGTCAAAAGTTAGGAATAAAATAATGTAACCCTCAAGATTAAGAGGGGGTGTTAAAGAATTAATCATTCGGTTAGAAGTAGTTCTAGATTAGTTAGTGATTAGTTTCCAGATTCAGTTTATGCGTAACTGTTTCTGAGTTGTATAAATACACATTTCTTCTTTCAATAAAGATGTATGTAGTTCCGTTGTGCTCTGCCATTCTCTGTTGTCTCCTTTGTTAATTTGACAGTTACAGACGAAGTATCGGAGCCAACCGACAAGATATCCTGCCAATCAAAGACATCCAAATCAAAAAATATTTTATGCTAAGGCATTGAAATCTAAATCCGCAGAGAATCCATAAACGCTGTTGTGCGCCAATAAATAATATACATAGACGACAGATTTTATGTTGTCTCGCGTGATTTGGAACCCTAAATTTTTATCAGCTGAGGCTTCCAGCAAAACATCCACAAGATCAGGCATGGCGTTGGGCTTATTCTGCGAAAAGTGATCCTCTAGTATCTTCTCTAGTAAGTTGTCTTGTGCCTTGTGTATGTTCTTCAATCGACGGTTGAGACCTTGCAGATCCATCCACGCCAAGTATGGTATGTAATCTCCTATGTTGAAAGACCCTGCTAACACAAACGTTTCCTTTATCATTGAGTGGATCCCTCTACTGTCCATTAACTGCTGGTCAGTATACTTTCTACTGAAGGCAACCCTGCAGATTATATCAATCCCAAGGGCCGACACGGCCTTGCTAATGTTCACAGGAGAAAACCCTTCATGATATGAAATATGAATAGAGCAAATCATAGCGGAGACTTCCTCTTCTCTTATGAAGCAAAAGGAATCTATTCGTCTTGGGCTCAGCAACTGTAAGACGCAGAGTTTACGCATTGCTCTCCAGTAGCGGCCATAAGGAGAAAATGTGATGTCGGAGGAATTGTACCACAAGTACTTTGTGGCGGTTGATGTAGGTCTGCTGGCGAAAAACAGATCGTGAGTCTTGAGGAATTCCTTGGCCATATCTGGAGAGGAGACGACTAAGGTAAGGGCGGAGCCGAGGCGTAGAGACATGAGTGGCTCGTATTTGAGACAAAGCTCTGCTAACGCTCTGTGTGGAAGCTGTCCCATCATGTGGAGGTTTCCAATAATTGGAAATGGAAATGGCCCCGGAGGCAACCTCAATTTTCTTCCCCTGAAGAAGATCAAGAAGGGCCATGTCACCACCAATGCGAGAAGAAGAACAGTACTAGCGAGTTTCACGTAGAGCTCTAAGCTTCTCTGAATTGCTGGGTCAGAACCGAAGTCAATTGCCATTGCCACCCTCCAGAAGCACTTACTGGTATCTTGAATTCAGTGCCGATGACGATACATGTTTGCGCAGAGAGGAGCTTCCTGAAATTTTGGATAAAAATATATAAAATTATGGCATAATAGGGATGGAGGAAAATTGCGCCTGAAAAGTGATTTACACGTAAAATACATTCAATACTTTTCTCACATCTTATGATTTAGCGGTAGGAATGGGGAGTCTATTTCCTAAACCCAGATAATAACAAGCCATATGCTCTGATAATAGAAAACTCGATAAAATTTGAACCATGAACCAGAAAAAAAATACAATTAAACCACATACCATTGTATTACAGTTACAGGAAAATGGTCAAATTTAACAGGTCATACCGATTTGAAATTTCTACCATAACTAATTGATGTGATGTGTCCATTGAAATTAGGATGAGGGAGATCTGTAATAGGGATCTCATTTCCCATCTGCATCATTATTTATATATATCCACACCTGGAAGGCAATTAAATGCTTAACACGTCGATTTCCACTGGCTTAAATTTGGGTACAAATCTTTCGAGATTTGTATCATTGCCCACTTCGGAAGCTAATAGTGTACCCTCGTGAGCATGATAATAATTTACCGAAGGCTTTTAAATTGGAAAAAGATAACTATGATTATGACATTTTGATAATTTATTATACCTGTCAACCCCAAAGTATATTGTACTTAATTAGAGCTTGCTTTTGCAAATTTATGAAAATAAAAGTATATTGTAATTAATTTCAGCTTGCTTTTGTAAAATTATAAAATTATTTTCCTAGTTAGCCACAATTTCTCCAAAATTAAATATTAAATTATATTTTTGGAAATTTAAAATTAATTTTTGTATTTTAAAAAATTGAATTTTTAATTGGTGTATATATTTAATTAGACAAATTTTATGGAGCTTTGCAATCAATTTGTCAAAATTAAAAAAAATAAATAAAAATAAATAAAAAATAAATAAAAAATAAAAAATCTTTAATGGCTCAGTATTGATAAATTATTTATTTTAGAAAAAAAAAATATATATGATTCACCTAATTAATTATTTAATAATTTTTTTTAAAATAAATAAAAATAAAAAATCTTTAATTGCCAATTATTGATAAATTATTTGTTTTATAAAAAATTAAATATATGATTGACTTAATTAATTATTTAATAAAAAAAATAAATATATAATTGACCTATGCACTAAGTGTTAAATTTGGCAAGTTTTAACCAGTGCATAATCAATGTCAACCTATGGGGTGCAAAATCTCACATTGAAGGGGAAAACCTAGCCATCCGCACTTAGCCAATCTGAAATTCTTATGCGGTAAATATGAATCTTAGTTCCTATTTATTCATTTTGGATCACGTCACCCCCATTTGGGAAACTTTTAGGTCCCACAATAGGTCAATGGTGAGAAAAGGTGAGAGGTCATAGATCTTAACCTTTCTTTCAAGGCCATGTTTAGATCGTATTTGAAATATTAGTCTTAGGGTCGATGACAATTAGTGTTATTAGATGACATTCCACCTTATTAACAAAAATAGGATATATGTCAAATTGTACTAGCAAAATTAAGGTAATGTGAAACTAAATTTTATATTGCATTGTGATTCCTCGAATGCAAATCTTCTCTAAAAAAAACCATCAAGTGTTCTCTAAAGAACCCAATGAGCACGGATGTGAATGTTCATATGTTTCTAATCCAAATCCATCAACTAAATAGGTAAAAATTAGATTGCATTGGAAACTTCTATGAAAGAAAACATTAACTTTTTTATTATTCGCTTGAATCTTCATCTAGAAGAGTGCATGTCTTTCTCCACTTCCCCTTAGATATTTCACTACAATGTAAATAAGTCTTTCATTTACATGAGAGATCTCTTATATCTTTATACTCTCTATCTGACCTCTTGTCGTTTGCTAGTTATCAAACTTAAACCATTTTTGACACAATTGTGGAGGAATTATTCAATACTTACCATAACCATTTTTGACAGAAATGTGAATGAAGTATTCAATACTTATCATAACCATTTTTGACACAATTCTGGATGAAGTATTCAATACTTATCATTTGTTTGTCCATGTATATCACAGTGTTTACATTGTTTTTAGAAATTTGTCCTATCAGCATGGCTACAATTTTCTTTCTTTGGTTTGGGATATCTCTTTTGTATTATGTTGTTGCCCCCTTTTTATGCCCAACTTGATATAAAAATATTATTTGTTAATTGGATTAAAGAAAAGAAATATTTTATGTAATTGTATTTAAGTTTAAATATACTTATAACTTCTTTAAAAAACAATTCTGGATGAAGTATTCAATACTTATCATTTGTTTCTCCATGTATATGACAACATTTACATTATTTTAGAAATTTGTCCTATCAGTATGGCTTCAATTTCCTAATAATTAGGGGTTCCATTCCCTGAGGAATGTGTGAGAAAGGTTGGTTAGACAGGGGCGAGGAATTGGTTAAGTATTAGACAAAATCTGCTAAGATCAATGTTAGATAGTCAAATATAGTGTAGAGAACTCTTAAGCCTGAGAGAATTTATGTATTGTTTCATGTTATTGACCTTATGCAATATACAGAGAGCGCGGTTTTTAACTGAGGCTTTTCCCACATAAGTCTTTGTGTTGTGAATTTGAAATTATTTCTTTTTCTTGTTCATGTGATTATGCGATCAAAATAAGTTTCCATAATTTGTAGAACATATTCAAACATTTTGTTTAAGATATTACAAGATCAATTAAATCTGTGGATTTTCCGCAGGCGACAAAATCCAACCCATGGTGCCTGATGGCTTACACATTTGTCGATCTAAGTGCATGAGAGGCGACGTTGTTGTTCTTGAAACAATTAATTGGGGTATGAATCATTAGGATAATGAGATAAATCTGGCATTGCAGTTTAGTAGTTTTAACCCGTGAAGCACTTTCGTTGCTAACATTATCATGGAGGTGGCTGATGAGCATGGGACAAATCTGCAGGAGTTGTAATAGAATTGTATATCTCATATTCTCTCATTCACCACTCCACGGGATGTTTGTAGACTATCAGCCATATCCAAAGATTGTATCCAAAGACTTCATATCCATTGAACTCTATTTTTTCCTTTGTGATTCGATTCTCATAGACGACGGAAGAGAAAGACTGTTTCTCGAGTGATCCATAGGAAAAACAGACTACATGTTATCTGCAAGAGAATTATCTGTTTCTTGGGGTAACAACCCATGTTATTGGCGTTGGGTTTCTCGCCACGATTCTAGATTCGAGCAGCTTGCTAAATTAAAATAGGGTTGTTGGTTAGATTTAAGGGGAGAAATGGATTGCATGGTTTTGTATGTGGGAATTGAGTATAGAGTGTTGTTTGTGCTAAAATTTGGAAGGCGTTGAACCTATGGGTGGGTCTAGCCAATTGAGTTTTTGGTTACCACACTAGAGGGTGAAGACATGGAACCAGAGGAGGTTTTGATGGAATTACTCTGAAATAAGCCAACATGTGCCTAATCTTTTATGCTGAATTTGATTTTTTGAACGACTATTTTGCTAGTGTTGAAGTGTTTTTGAATTGCAATTTGATCTCAATGTTCAAAAAAAAATTGTTAATTCATTAATGTAAGTCTGGTTGAAAGAATGGGATGAACTGGATGCTTATTGTTGTGACATTTAGTCTATCTAACTATTATCACATTTTTTAGTCTATGTTGGAATTGGCCATTTTGACAATAGCTTGTTTGCAAGAGTTATTGACTACGAGATATGATAAAGAAATAACAATGAAAAATACATCAATAGATAGTGGTTGGAACAACATTGGAGATTAAAGGATGATGGACAACAAAGCAAAAGTTAGTGTGAGTTAGTGTGAGTTTGTGGGATAAACTCACTAGAATGTTGTATTATGACTCACATATATTAACGGTAAGCAATTCTATGATGTCTTGTAGTGGTCTTTGTACAGTATGTACTTGGTAGCTCTAAGTGTTGGAGTGTGTGATGCAATCCTGATGAGGCTTGTGTACCCCCATGAAGTTCGTGGTAATTCTAAAAGCACTTTGTAATTGAGGGTTTGTGGTTAGCCAAAAAGCACTTTGTAAGTGTAGGTTTGTGGTTAGCCAAAAACCACTAGTGAGAGTGTATGTAAGTGCAAGTTTGTGGTG
This sequence comes from Pinus albicaulis, assembly GCA_034641835.2. Classification (NCBI taxonomy): domain Eukaryota; kingdom Viridiplantae; phylum Streptophyta; class Pinopsida; order Pinales; family Pinaceae; genus Pinus; species Pinus albicaulis. Next base: position 235,567,536 of record CM076573.1, read on the forward strand.
AGCCAGAAACCACTTTGTAGTGTAGATTTGTGGTAACCTAGAAACCACGTATGAAAGTGAAGTGGAAAGGGATTCTTGTAGGCATGGTTTAGGGTCATTCGAAAAAACCCTAGGTGTAGTTTAGGGTAAGCTGATAAAATCCAGAGAATGGTTATGGTAATCCTATAAAACCCATGATGACGATTATGGAGGGGGTTTTGCACGTACATGTACATGTATGTAGGAAATTGTTGATTGAACCATGTACACGAAGGACATCCTAGTAGACTTGCAGTTGCAACGGTTGGTACCCATGCATTCCAGTAGATGGTTGTTTTTTTATATGGATGTCGACATATTCTTTTTTATCATGTTTGTAAACATGAGGACCACAGTTAGACTTTGTTGATTTATATCAAGACAAATAGTCATTAGAGGAGGGACTTGGAAAATATAATTCCTACTTGTCTTTTGTGTGCTCATTAATTCTAGAATGATTTTGTTCCTAATACTTGGGAGTTTGTTGAGGTCCACTTGGTTGAGAGATTCTCTCCAACTAGTTAGCCTCTTAGATTGGTGCTAGGTTGGTATATTCAGTCAACCAAGAAATTGTATGTCCAAGATAGACTAACTATCTTGAGACATAACTTGATGTTATATTGTATCATTATTTGAAGTGAATACAATTTGAGGGCATTTAGAAAATCTAAATAATTTATGTGAACTAATATATATATATATATATATATATATATAAAGAGAGTGTTAAAATAAATGTTATTATATAAAATCTAGCAAATATTTGTTTGAATTGCAAAGTTAAGCTCAATCACCTACACAATCCAAATGGTGAAGAAAATTTTCAAAGCATTCATTTATACATTCAAAATTACAGTTTAAACTATAAAAACTATATCTATATAATCACCAACAAAATAATCTAGCTGATAAAAGGTGAAAGAAACAACTTGAAATGTAAAAACTACATATCATCTTAGATGTAAAAGTTCATAATATAAATCAGATATCCATTATAAAAAGAAAACAAAGAAGAGGAGCAGATCCGACGGATGCTTGGCCCATTACACATTAAAAAAAACACTCCTCTTGTTATTTACATACTAGTTAAAACCTTCATTTATTTTAAAAACTAGTATATTTGTGTACACCCATGGCTCTCCACAACTCTTCTATTTAAATCCACATTAAGATAGTGAAGCAGCTATACCTACAGACATGGCTCTCCACAACTCTTTTATTTAAATCCACATTAAGATAGTCAACCAGCTATACATACATAAGGCAAGAGTTACAGTACGGGAAGGCGACGAGTAGGAACAGCAATGAGCTCCTGTGCCCTAGATACTGCAATTCCTTGACTCTTCTCAGACATGTCCAGTTTCTCTTCTTTCATACCATCGGGAAGCCTCCAATTGAAACAGTGCAACAGCTGCGCCACAGCAAACTCTACAACAATCATTGCCATTTGTTGTCCGGGGCAGCCTCTCCTGCCCGCTCCGAACGGAATCCACTCAAAATTTTCTACTCTGGTGTCTAGGAACCCTTCTTCCATGAATCTCTCTGGCTTGAAACTTTCAGCATCCTCCCCCCATGACTTTGGGTTCCTTCCAATTGCCCATGCGTTCACCAAAAGCCGAGTTCCGCCAGGAATTTCGAAGCCCAACACATGGCACGTTTCCGTTGACATGTGGGGAAGTAATAAAGGCCCCGCCGGGTGAAGCCTGAGCGTTTCTTTCACCACAGCTTGTAAATAAACGAGACGAGGCAGATCAGATTCTTGTACCACACGCCCCATTCCAACTACGCGTTCCAGCTCGTCCTGAAGCTTCTTCAGAACCCGCGGGTTTCTCAGCAATTCGGACATTGCCCACTCTATACTTTCAGACGACGAATCAGATGCAGCGGTCAAGATATCCTGCCAATGAAACACATCCAAATCAAATCAATATCAAGATTATCATATTTTATGCAAAGCCATTGAAATCTAAATCAGCACAGAATCCAAAAATGCATCTGTGTGGGCCGATGAATAATATACAAAGATGACAGATTTTATATTATCTCGCGTGATTTGGAACCCCAAATTCTTATCCACTGCGGCTGCCAGCAAGACGTCCACAAGATCTGGTGTGGTGTTGGGCTTATTCTGCGAAAAGTGTTCCTCTACTATTTTCTCTAGCAAGTCGTCTTGTATCTTGTGTAGCTTCTTTATTCGACGGTTGAGACCTTGAAGATCCATCCACGCCAAGCACGGTATGTAATCTCCGACGTTGAAAGATCCTACTAACTGAAACGTTTCCTTGATCATTGAGTTGATCCCCATGCCGCCAGTTAAGTCTTGGTCAGAATACTTTCTACCCACGGCAATCCTGCAGATTATATCAATGCCAAGGGCTGCCACGGCCTTGCTAATGTTCACAGCATTATCCATATTAGCAATAGAGTGAATCATAGCGGAGACTTCTTCTTCTCTTATGTGGCGGAAGGAATCTACACGTCTTGAGCTCAGCAACTGTACGACGCAGAGTTTACGCATCTCCCTCCAGTAGCGGTCATAGGGAGAAAATGCGATGTCAGAGGAAAACAAGTACTTAGTTGCGGTGGATGGAGGCCTACTGGCGAAAATCAGATCATGCGTCTTGAGGAATTCCTTGGCGATATCGGGAGAGGAGACGACTAAGGTGAGGGCGGAGCCGAGGTGCAGGGAGAAGAGAGGTCCATATTTGAGAGAGAGCTCTGCCAAGGCTTTGTGTGGAAGCTGTCCAATATTCATGTGAAGGTTTCCAATAATTGGAAACGGAAACGGACCCGGAGGCAACCTCATTTTTCTTCCCCTGAAGAAGATGAAGGCCCATGCCGCCACCAATGCAAGAAGAAGGAGAGTAACGAAAAACTGTAAGCATAACTCGATAGCCATTTTCACGCTCTCCATAAGCTCCTCCGGGTATCTTCAATTTATGGCCTCGGATATATTCCATTGGCTTGAATTTGAGAGTAAATATGAATTATCCGGATCATATCTATTTAATGTGGTTGGTGGGGTTCTTTTTTCAACATTTTGAAAATAATGTCAATACGGTAAACAAACAACATTTATTAATATTATTATTAAATTAGTCACAAGGCATTGTCTACTTTTGGCATTTTTATTTTTTTGGACATAGTCCAATTTTAACTAAAAAATAAATAAAAAGAATTACATGTAAAATATACAAATTTTCTAAATAATTAATTTTTTATATATAAATGAATATTATAAATAATAATGAAGAACTTATTATGGATTTTTTTTTTAAATTGCAACATTTATTAATATTATTATTAAATTAGTCACAAGGCATTGTCTACTTTTGGCATTTCTATATAACATTTATTAATATTTTTATTAACTTAGTCACATTAGGCATTGTTTATTTGTGTTATTTCTCTTTTTTTTGGGGGGGGGCATAGTCCAATTTTAACTCAAAAAAATAAAAAGAATTATATGTAAAATATACAAATTTTCTAAATAATTAGATTTTTTATATATAAATGAATATTATAACTAATAATGACGAACTTATTATGGATTTTTTTTTTTAAATTGGTATAATCTCAAATTTCTAAAAAATTGATGTGCGAGAAGCCACTTATTACTAATCTATTTTTTTTATTTTATTAAAAGTAATGGACCATTTCTTTAAATAAAATTTGCTTATATATAATAATGAGAAGCTTATCATCTAGGAACATATTAGAATTGGAGTAATCTCAAATCCCTAGGAAACTGGTGAGTGGGGAGCCAAGTGGCACTAATATGGTTTTTTAAATTTATTAAAAGTCAATGCAACCTAACAAACTATATGACACACTACAATTGTTGATAAGCATTTCACCATGAAAATATAAGTTTACATACATAAATAAGTGCATGGGTATATATGCCTATGGAGAAAGAAGAATACATATATCCATTTGCATATATGAGCTAAATAGCACATAAAATCTGAACACCAATCACCATAAAAAGATACACAAACCCAGCTAAAAGTTAAACATAAACAAAGAAAAAACATAAGAAGAAATAAACCAAAAAATCATAAATGCAATAGTTGGATATTTCTTGGTTTTAAGAGTGGATAGCTTGGAGGTCCACATTAACGAGTTATGAATTCTTATTAATTATTAAGTGGATGGTAATGATTTAATAATATTTATTTATATATTATAAATAAAAACTAAATATATTCATTTTTAAGGTGTAGTTATGGAGCTCATTCTTATTAATTATTAGGTTGATTGTAACGATTTAATAATATTTATTTATATATCATAAATAAAAACTAAATATATTCATTTTTAAGGTGTGGTTATGGAGCTTAATGTTCAAAATTCGTAGTACCTATGATGTAATGGGGAACGAACACTTTAAATTAAATTTGATTTAAACAAGTCATTTTCTGCATGGTGTGTTTTAATAAATATGATAATATTTACATTAAATTATGTATTTTTTTTATCTATTTAAGTAAAAAATTAAATTGGCCCAATTTCTTTTTTTCAATCAATTTAAAGCTAGATCATAAACTACTCAATTTTTTCTATATAACATAAAATATCCAAATTTTTGATCAAGTTAGTATAGATATTATGGCTTTGGGGATTCTTAAGATAACTCCACACAAAATTTCTTTAATTAATTATGATAAAGTTGGTCAAGTTCATATAGAAACTATGGCTTTGGGGATTCTTAAGATAAGGCCCACACAAAATTTCTTTAATTAATTACGATAAAGTATCACCTTAAATCGTGTTCAACCTGAGACATTATTGGGTATTTTTCTATTTAGGAATGACCATCCTTGACATAAATACTTATTAACTACAATTAACTTACATGGCCACTCGTTATTGTGGGACTTGCTCGAAAGAAGAGAAAGAAAGAAAGAAGATTTTAACATCCACAAGGCTAAAGATAACCTATGGAACCTATTTTAGAGTGAAAAACTTGAAAAAAAGTATACACCTCAAGAGATTTAATCCTCTTCAAAATGGATCTATATTGGTTCTATATATGCATATAGTAGGTGTAACTTTTTATTTTTAAAATTGTATTTTTGATTTCATAAATGGATAAAATGCCTTTAAAGTTTACTTAGACACTTGGAATTTGTAAACTACACCACATAAATTTGCAATTCCAACAACTCTTTGTTATAAAAAATTTAAATTTAAATTTAAAACTGGAATTAATGGCTCCAATGTTGATTGTACAATATGAGAATGTCACTAGAGTGAAAGGTTCTCTTTATTTAATCTCAATATCCACGCACACTCACTTTAATCATTTCTTTTGTGCAATTACATTTTTTGTGCGCTAGTGCTCAGGAGGACATATGGTAATGTTTCTCCTAATTACCTTGCATGTTATAGCCGAGAAAAAATGTGTATATAAGATTTTGACATAGTGGTATTATTGGAAAAAAATGATTTAGCCAGGTGAGAAAAATCTATGGTAATGTTTCTCCTCATTACTTTTCATGTTATAGCTTGGATATAATATGTAGATAAGATTTTGACATAGCGGTATGATTGGAAAAAAAATGATTTAGCCAAGTGAAAAACATATGTTTGAGAGTAAATATTAAGTAGAGTAAATATAAAGTATCACCAACCATATTGTGGGCTTCATTTTTCAACTTTTTGAAAATAATGTCATTAGGGTAAATAAACCACATTTATTAATATTATTATTAAAAAAATTTATAATATACTAAAGAGGTTATATTAATAAAATGAATATAATATTAATATTTATTTTTTTGGCATAGGTCAACTTTAACTTAAGAAAAAAAATAGACATCTTATTGTAAAATGGACCATTTTCTAAATAAAATTTGTTTTTATATAAATGAATGTTATAAATAATAATGAAGAACTTATTAGAATTGGAATAATCTCAAATCTATAAGAAATTGGTGGGTGGGAGCAAAGTGTCACAAATATAAAATTTTAAATTTGTTGAAAGTAATGGACCATTTTTCTAAATAAAATTTGCTTATATATAGATTAATGTTATAAATAATAATGAGAAACTTATCAGGTAGGAACTTATTAGAATTGGAATAGTTTTAAATCCCTAGGAAATTCCTCGGTGAGAAGCCACTTGGTACGAATATAATTTTTAAAATTTATTAAAAGTCAATATACTACTACTGTTGATAAGCATTTCACCATGAAGGAATAAGTTTACATACATAAATAAGTACATGTGTATATATCATTATGCAGAAAGATATATATGAACTAAATAAAACATAAAATTTGAACACAAATCACCATAAAAAGACACTTGGTATGAATATAATTTTTAAAATTGATTGAAAGTCAATACACTACTATTGTTGATAAACATGTCACCATGAAGGAACAAGTTTACATACATAAATAAGTGCATGTGTATATATGATTATGCAGAAAGAAGAATGTAGGTGAGCTAAATAACACATAAAATTTGAACACAAATCACCATAAAAAGATACACACGCCCAACTAAAAGTGAAACATTAATTTAAAAAAAAAAAAAAACTCTAAATTCATAAATGCAATAGTTGGATATTTCTTGGTTTTAATAGTGTGCACCCATGTTCTCATAGTGAGTTTCTTGGAGGTCCACAATAACCAGTTATGAATTCTTATCAATAATTATTAGGTGTATGGTAATGATTTAATAATATTTATTTATATATCATAAATAAGAATTGAATATATTTATTTTTAGAATGTAGTTATGGAGCTCCATGTTCAAAATCCATGATACCTATGATGTAGTGGGGAACAAACACCTTAAATTAAATTTTATTTAAACAAGTCATTTTTTGCATTATGTGTTTTAATAAATATGATAAGAGTTACATTGAATTATGTAATTTTAAATATTTGTTTAATTGAAAAATTAAATTGGCTCAATTTTTTTTTCAACAAATTTAAAGCTAGATCATAACCTAACCAATATTTTTATATAAGAGAAAATATCTAAATTTTTGGTCAAGTTCGTATAGAAACTATGGCTTTGGAGATTCTTAAGACAAATCCCACACAAAACTACTCTAATTAATTATGATAAAGTTGGTCAAGTTCGTATAGCAATTATGACTTTGAGGATTCTTAAGATAACTCCCAAACAAAATTGGTTTAATCAATTATGATGAAGTCTCAACTTAAATCGTGTCCAACCTGAGACATTATTTGGTATATTTTTGTTGAGAAATAGCCATCCTTTGACATAAATATAACTACAATTAAATTACATCGTCACTAGTTATTGTGGGACCCACAAGAGGTGTGCAAAGGAAACCATAATTACTTCTGGAAAGATGAGAAATAAAGAAATAAAGAAAATTTTAACGTCCACAGGGCTAAGGATAACCTATGGGACTTGTTTTAGAGTGAAAAACTTGAAAAAAAGTATACACTTCAAGAGATTAATCATTTTCAAAATGGATCTATGTTGGTTCTATATTTCCTTTTTAAAATTGTAGTTTTTATTGCATAAATGGATAAATTCCTTGAAAGTTTACTTGGACACTTATTGTGTAAATTACATCACATAAATTTGCAATTCCAACAAATATTTGCTAGACAAATTTTAAATTTAAATTTAAAACTGGAATTAATAGGTCCAAATTAATTTAAATAGGTCCTATATCCATAAGTTTCTGAATGTAACCTCAAAGTTTCTTCCTCATTTTTGTTATTACTGTATATTTCCCTATATATTTCTTTTTATTTCATTTGTTTCTCTTTTACAACTTCTCCTTATTCAATGCTCTTTTGTACATGTTCTAACTCCATTTGTAGGTTGATTTTCTTTTCATGTGGTTTTTTATAGTGCCATCAGACCCATTCCTTTAATTTTTACTCAAATTCTTTAACTCATATTCCCAAACAAAACTTGGGGGGCCATTAATGCTTTGGATCGAGGCTTAGGAGACCATCATTACAACTTATTCAAAGTTGGACCAAAGCGGATTGTATCAAAAGGGAGCAGGGCCCAAATTTTCTCCTTCCTCAATTTTTATGGCAGTGGGCTTATGGTCTGACACCACTAAGGGGATGATTTTTGAGATCACCGAGTTATAGTCTGAAATAATTTTTTCTCGAATTAAAAACTTATCCAGTATCTCTTTGATGTTTCCCAAACCTAATATTTTGTTGCTCGAAGTGAATTTACCATTTTTAGGTACTATGTCCATTAGATTGTGCGCTTATTATGATCTTATTGAGCTTATATATGAAAGGGTTTGCTTAAAATTCACCTACCTATTTTTCATTTTCATCTAATATCAAATTTAGATCTCCTCTAACTATAATGTTTTTTATTATTTTTTGATTTACGCAATCAACCAAGGATTTCCACCATTGGTCCTTATCTCTGAAATGAGGGGGAGCATAGAAGTTTAATATACTAATTTGATATTGATAGGTCTTATTTATGAATTCAGTCTTTATCCTATGCCACTCTTTGATATGACATATAAGATCCCAAGAGGACTGTTTCCACAATATGAAAATATCGCGAGAGGTATCCGTTCCATTCATTTTTGTTCCTTCATAATGTTTTATTATTATTATTATTATTATTATCTACTTCATTTCTTGTTCAGATGGCTTGGTCTCCTTAAATATGAAGAAGCATGGACATTTAGATTTAACAAGACATTTTTCTACATTGACTTTCGAGGGATGTCTAATACCTCTATAGTTCCAGGAGAAAAAATTAATTATTTACTTTGGGATGGAACATAGGGATTTTTATTCAGAAAGAACCAACTGTGTGTACCAAAATGTTCCATGAGAGAAAATTTGATCAAAGAGAAGCATAGTGGTGGACTTGCTGGACACTTTGGTACTGATAAGACTTATGAGCAGCTGAGTCATTTCTATTACTGGCCCAAGATGAGAGCAGAAGTGGATAAGTTTGTGAAGAATTGCAAAATCTGTCAGTATCCTAAAGGAAGGAGCCAGAATGCAGGATTGTACACTCCCTTGCCTATTCCAGACAGGCCTTGGGACATGGTGAGTATGGATTTCGTTCTAGGATTTCCCAAGACTCCGAGAGGGAATGATGCAGTCTTTTTTGTGGTGGAAAAATTCTCCAAAATGGCACATTTTATTCCATGTTATAAAACTAGTGATGCCACCCATGTTGTTAACTTGTTTTTCAAAGAAGTTGTTAGATTGCATAGGTTACCCAGGAGCATTGTTTTAGACAGAGACACCAGATTTGTGGGGCACTTTTGGAGGACACTGTGGAAGAAACTTGGCACCAAATTGAGTTCCAGCTCAGCTTATCATCCCCAGACTGATGGACAGACTGAGGTAGTGAATAGAAGTTTGGGAAATTTATTGAGGAGTCTTGCAGGAGAGCATCCCAAGCAGTGGGATCATATTTTTCCCCAGGCAGAATATGCATATAATGATTCACCAAACAGGAGCACAGGACAGAGTCTATTCCATATTGTTTATGGAATGCACCCCAGAGGAATATCAGAGTTAAGAAATCTGGGAAGAGCAGAGCTAAGGAGTGAATATGGTGAGGAGTTTGCTTCAGAGATCCAGGCCATACACGAACAAGTGAAGCAGCAATTACAAAGCAACAACATCAAATATAAAAACAGAGCAGACTTGAGTAGAAGAGAGGTCCAATTTGAAGTGGGAGACTTGGTTTTGGCACACTTGAGAAAGGAGAGGTTCCCAAAGAAGCAGTATAATAAACTGAAGTTCAAAAATATTGGGCCATGCAAGATACTCAGGAAGTTTTCTGCAAATTCTTATCAGGTTGAATTACCTCCTGATGTTGGAATATCTCCTATTTTTAATGTTGCATATTTGTACAAGTATGAAGATGATGGTGCAGAAGCAAGATCAGTAGACAAGGAACAGATTTAGTGGAAAGAGCAGCTACCTCCAGCACAGCCATTGCAACTAGAGAAGATATTGGACAAGAGAGTGTTCAGAAGGACCAGAGGACAAGAGTACTTTCAGTACTTGATCAAATGGAAGGATAAGCCAGAGGAAGATGCCACTTGGATGACTGAAGGAATGTTGCAGAAGATAGGCAGATCAGTGGAAGAGCTCATGGATAGGAGCTCATGAAGAAGATTTCCCTCTGGAGTCTGATGCAGGGGCACTAGACACTAGCCAGCAATGTAGGAGGTTTTGTCCACATGTTGTGGCTAGGAGGGTTTGAAATCATCAAAATTGTAACAGCTAGGTGTCAATTACTCAGCTGATTGTTTCATTTCAGAGTAGTTAGAGTTGTATGGGTCGAATAGTCTAGCTAGTCCAATTTTCATACATCCGTTACACTGAATTATTGTAATTAGACTGTTGGTTTTCTAAACGGTCCTCGCGAAAGAACCGAAGAGTCACTCTGTAATGTATATAATTGTATCCTTCGCATGTATAGAAGGGGGGGAGAAGAAGAATAGAATAGAGATTCTGCAATAAAGCTTTGTGCATTATCGATTGCTTCCAATTGAATGAATTTCAGTCCTGTTGGTTGTCTAATTGTCTTGAGATGTTAATTGTGTGGAGATTCGTTTGATTACGAGGAAATTGTGTATTAGGAATTCCGTTCCCTGTCTTGAATTCTTGTGAATCGTTGGATAACCCTGTGAAATTATCCCACCGCAGGCGAGGCCTGTGTAGTGAAATAGTGATTGTGGAATCCGTTTAATGTTGGTGAGATTCCCGTATAAAGAAAAATTCCATTTGCTGTGCTAATTGAATTCCCCAACCAGAGATTAAACCCGGGGTTAATAAAAGAGGAAACACATAGGAGAACACAACCCCGACTTAACCTTGGGAAATCTCTGTAGCGAAACCACAAGTGGATTTCCAAGAGCAGATTGCCTATTCCGCACCACCTTTCGACCATAAGCGGTATCTCCTGAATTGGAGCGATTCCATAGGGGAGTCGACGCGTGGCAAGGTGTACCTCCGCAAAACCACCCGTTAACTTGTTCCTTCGTGCATTAAAGATCGAAGTCGGACGCCGAGCGAAATGCATACGGGTTGTTGATCTGGAGAAGGGCTATCAAACAGTGGGTGCTCGTTGAACTTGCCCGGAGGGTAACCAAGGTGCGTAGACGATAAGGGAGGCACTGTGCATGTGTTGATCGGTCCATTGACCGTAGAAGTGGGGCCCAGGGCCACGAGTGATTATAGTGTTAAATGTTTATAAAGTGCTGAACTATTTATATCAAGTCGGGGATATAATTCAAAGTGCTAAAGGTTATCACACAGTTATTTATTCAAACGGTGCCTTGGGTTTAGATTGAGTGCGAAGGGTTAAGCCTTGGTAATAAAAGTGCAGAGATAATATGTATGTTGAGAATATACTATAACAAGCGAAGGTCGTGAGTACGTTTATTTGTCAATTTCTTTGAAATTGATAAATAAATATAAAAGGAAGGAAAAGAGCCACGTGGGTAAGCCAAGGAGAAATGCTGACAGATCCACGTAGTTGTTGACCATCCCTCCTCAGGGCGACTTTCAGCTCTGTTGTTGCAACACATAGAAACTCCCCCAAACTATCGTGTGTACTTTCCATCCCTCATAATGATAGTTGTGTGAAGAGATGTAAATTTTAATGAGGAGAATGTGATGTGGTGCTTTCTTGAGAGGGATCTTTAGATCCCACCAGAAGAGGATATTTTAGCTCCAAAGAAGGAGCCTCATGAAGTTGTGGAGCAACAAAAATATTAAGGAGTAGAGAGTGGAGACATTCACTCAAGAAAAACCATCCAAAGAAGGTAGAAAAAGAACCAGGGAAGTTGATATACTTGTGTTGGATGTGAGGGATAATGTGAGAGCTCCTTCAAATTTGCGCAGGAAAATGAGGTCACCTAAGAGGCACACTGGCTACATGGCTCTTATGGTTGAGCTTATAGAGACTAAGCCATCCTATTTCGAGGAAGAAATAGAGAAACCTATATGGGTTTCCAATGGTGCAGGAATACAAATCCATTGTAAATAACAACGTTTCAGAAGTGGTCCCAAGACCATCATATAAATCAAGAGTGGGTTCGAGATGGATCTTCAAGGTGAAGCGAGTAATAGACATAAACATAGAGAAGTATAAGGCCATATTTGTGGCCAAGGGGTACTCTCAAGTTGAGGATATTGACTATGAGGAGACCTGTTGTGTAACCAGCTTCAAAAATAGAAGAAAAGAGATATGAACACCTTAGAAATAAGCCACTTCGAGGGGGAAACCTCCAATACATTACATAAATGCACAATTCTTGGATGATACAAATGAAAAAACCTCCTTTATATATATAGGAGTCCATCGGGCCACAATGTAATCCTAGTGGGCCACAATGTAATCCTAACCGACCTAACAATAATAATGTAAGGGCACAATAATAACAATATGGGGGTTACAGGGATACAAAAATAACGATAAGGGGGGTTAGAATAACATAATAAGGGACTACACTATTAATATAGGGGCTTAACATGCCCCTCTCCTTCAAACAAGTGTTGTCCTCAACGCTTGATTATTTCTTGATGCTTCTGTATAAAATTCTCATCGTCCCATGTGGAATATTCTATAGGAAAGTTCTTCCACTTGCTGAGATAATTTGAAATTGGTTTTACTTGTCGAGTTCTTGTTTCTGTGACTGCTTCAGAACTTCTTTCGATATGATATTGATCTTCCGGTTGTTTCATTTGATTTTGCACCAAAGTTAGGTTATCCTTTGAGAGTTGGAGAACTTGTTGTTGATGCTCATTGTGATATTCCACTACTTTATCATCCATAATAGATTTTATTTGATCCTTAAAACCATCCAAATTAGCCTCCATTTTTTCTTTTAAACCATCTATGTCATCTTCGGTTGCTCTTCGTAAGATCGAAATTTGTTGCACTTGGTACCGTAATTGTGATATCTCATATTGCAATTCTTTCTCCTCATGTGTCATAGTATAGCTTTCTGAGGGCTTAATGGGTATGGAATTATTTTTTGGAGGCATAATAGAACCCATTACTGACAAAAATTCTTCAATATGCCCTTGGAATCAATTCAACTTGATTCTTCAAACAAGACTTATGCAATTCGGGAAAAAAATACACACCTTTTACTTGCTTTGAGGAGCTCGATATTGAAATTGAATTATCTCTTTAATTGAAAATATTAAATATCTAATAATCAGCCCTATATTAGCCCTCTGAAGCTTCTTTCAAATTCCACAGAGTCTCGATCTAATTTGGATTCTCCAAGACAAAGTTGTGTCCAATCTCCCACAATGACTTAATTCCCGGAGTCGGTTCGATAGAGAAAATATTGTAGGACTTGCCACGTGTCACTTTTTTCGTCCTCCCGTCTCCGAAATTAATAGCCAAGAAACTACAGTCCGTGTACTTGCGACAAATTTTTACGACACTCAAATCCAATGCCTAGAGAGAGAGTTATTGAACTTTTCCCACGATCACCTATTTGAGATGAAATTCAAGAGCCCGAAAAAGCACTACCTTCCACGGATCATATCTCCAAAAATATTGTGAACCAAGCTCTGAAAAGTTTTTTTGATGAATTTTCTCAGGGATTTCAGCTTCGCACCATACGAATTTTAGATTCTGAACCTTCGTACAAAAAAACTTTATAGCGAAAATACCACGATGACCTCGTTTAGGAGCTTGAAAAAATACCTAACTTCCACGAGATGATATCTCCAAAAATATTGCGAACCAAGCTCCGAAATTTTTAGAAAATCTTCTTCGGGATTTTAGCTTCACACCTTAAAATTTTCAGATTTCAGAAACTTCGTAGAAAAAAAATTTATAGCGAAAATTCCACAATGACACGTTTGGAGTAGTGAAACCATAGAATCCAAAGCTCCGATACCAAATGTTGTGTAACCAGCTTCAAAAAATAGAAGAAAAGAGATATGAACGCCTTAGAAATAAGCCACTTCGAGGGGGAAACCTCCAATACATTACATAAATGCACAATTCTTGGATGATACAAATGACAAAACCTCCTTTATATATATAGGAGTCCATGGGGCCACAATGTAATCCTAGGGGGCCACAATGTAATCCTAGTGGGCCATGTAATCCTAGCCGACCTAACAATAATAATGTAAGGGCACAATAATAACAATATGGGGGTTACAGGGGGGATACAACAATAACGATAAGGGGGGTTAGACTAACATAATAAGGGACTACACTATTAATATAGGGGGCTTAACAAGACCTTTTCTCATATAACAAGGTACTCATCCATTAGATCAATTCTTGCTCTGGCTACGTAGATGGGGTGGAAGATCCATGTGATGGATGTAAAAACAACATTTCTCAATGGGGTTATCGAGGAGGAGGTGTACATCGAGCAACCAAAATTTCTTCAGACATTTTATCGGGAGTCTCATGTGTGCAGACTCAAACAAGCATTGTATAGTATTAAACAAGTACCTCGTGCTTGGTACACCAAGATCGATAATTATATCACTCGTATGGGCTTCACCATAAGTGAAGTAGATGCAAACCTCGATCACATCTTGGTAGCAGGTAAATACCTTATTATTGCCTTATATGTTGATGATTTGATTTTAACTAGTGATTAGTATTTGATGAGATTTTTGATTAAAAAATTCATGAGTAGTTTCAAATATACACCATAATTTCTACAAGGATGTGGAGGAAAATTAAAGAATATTCGTTAGTAGACAATATGCCCACTTCAAAATATCTACGACAAAATTTTTCGAGAAGAAAGCACCCGAGGATAAAATATTGGATTATGGAAGCATTAGTCACAAAATTCACAAGGGTAGTAATTTTGGCTCGGAGGTGTGGAGGTAGATGGATTAAATGTAGCCTTCATCAGTGCAGCTTGCTGATGTTGTTGGGTGTAATATGTCTAAGCATAATTATCCGAGCTAGATTCGGTTTTTATGTTGCTTACGGATGATCTTTTGTTTCAAGGGACACTTATAACAATTTGTATTCCACTCTAGCTATTGGTTTACTCTATGTTCTATTTGAGACGCACCTGTTTGGTTGTTTACGTGGTCTTTATTCTAAACCTTTGCTCTTGTGGATCTTCCCCTGTTCCTTCTTTGGTATGGGATTGGTTGATCGGGGGATTTCCGAGGATCTTAGCTACTACCTGTTGGTCTTCTTTGTGGTCTATTTGAGATGCACTAGTTGGTTGTTTTATGTGGTATTTCTTTTGAACCTTTGCTCTCGTGGATCTTCATACTCCTCTTTGGTTTGGGATTAGTTCGATCGAGCGATTTCCGAGGATCTTTACTTTGCTATGTAAGTGCATTCATTTTGGTTGGTGAAGTTGGCAACATATTTGAATTTTGAATTTGATCACAAAGGGGTCTCTTGGGGTCATTAATTGGTCTAGGGGGATATTTATTTTCCAAGTTGTTCATTAATTATATGAGGGACAATCCATTAATGGTTTGTGTTGTCATTGAAGATATTTTTTCGATTGTATGCTTGATGAGATTTTCTCGAAGGATATTGGTCGGTGATGATTTGACAAATCTATTGTATTTGAAGGGGTGTCCTAGTGGATTGAGCTGGTAACGATCTACATAAAGTTGGGTCTATAATTTACAATTGACATTAATTTTTCCTTGTTTACATATTTTATTGAGGTTTTTTCGAACACTACTACATAAGGTATTTTTTTGGTAATGTTATCTACTTTTAGTGAACATATAGGCGGGATTTTAGAGTGCTAGCAAGTGTTAGTTGTACAACTGAAATTTGCATCTATTTATTATGATGTCACTTGATACAAATAAATTGGGGCGGTGACATGCGATTACTCAATGCGTTGGTACCTAAAATGGTTGGGGAGTGGGTGTTAAAAATTGCTCCATTATATTTATCATATATATCTTATATATTATTAATATTTTTTCTATTACTAAGTAAATGAACTATTGTTTGTTTCATTTTTTCAAAGAATATTTTCCCCTCACTCACGAATGTATTAAAATTTCTAAGGGAGGACGGTACATTTTCAATCCCCATAGGTTTACCTTTCTTTGTCTTCAAATGGAGCACAATAGTAACTAGAAACTAAAATACCGACTAGTAACCCTAAAATAATTAACAAGGTTTTATTGAGAGCTCTATGAACTCTTTTGCAAGAGCATTTACCAATTGAATTAATCCTTATTTCCTCTAGCTCTTAACTAAAAACTTTGACACTTTATTATTAAAAAGATTGAAATAAGAAGCATGTATAATTAGTGGATGATATATTCCAATTTATCAAATAACTTAACAATCACAATATCAATTAGTTAATAAGGGGAAATTTTATCAATGACACAGAGGACAAATTGAAGCATGTATTATTGAAGTAGCTTAGTTCTATGGTGTGCATGGAAATTGTTTTATACCTCAATGAATTTTGTTTTTTCCATTTTTTTTCCAATAGGTTCCTTTCTTGAGAAAGATATCAAACACTAAGATTTACTAATGACTTATAAATATTTAAATCTCCATAGTGGAATGATATTTGTTCATATTGGAATTGCAATCCACTAGTTCTACCTATTAGGATTAGTAAAGACACTTCAATAAATTTAATATATCAATTAAAATTACACAAGTAACACCATATAAAGGGAAAAAAATTAAACCGAGGTTGGCTATTGTCATATTTGCATTGAAATTATACATTTCTTTTTTTGGTTAAGTCGGGCTAGTCTAGAGAAAGAAATCTACTTTCATTACGAAAAAAGGGGCAAACTAGAAGTTTTTTTTTCAAGTAAATTCCAAATACATTATCATGTTAGTTTAGTGGTTTTCATTTATTAATATGAGCATGCAAATTGAGGAATGGAAATGGAATCCAAATGAGAGACCATGAAATTAACAAACCTTGGACTTGGTGTGAGATATCTTCCTTCTACCCTCATTTTCTTAGGAGTTTCTCCTATGATATGATGAAACATGTATCCTAACATAGACTAAACAAAATTAACACCCAATTTTGCAATAGTGTAGATATTACATCTTGTACCAAATGGAAGTAGTCCATAGTCATGGGAATCCATATCAACATTTTCTTCAATAAATATCTTAGGCACTGAAGGTAAATGGGCTCTTCCATATAGTTAGGTCTTTAAAAAACAACCTACATATTTACATGTATAATAGATCCTTTACATATATATTATGGCAACCAATTGTCAATATTTTTATGTTTTTTCTATGCAAAATCATTAAAGAAGTGGGTGAACATGCAAATGGAATTTTTTGTGATATATTACATGAACTATGAAAATGACCTTTTTTTGTGATATATTCCACGAAATATAGATGAGGAAAATCAATGTCACTCATCACTTTATCTAGTTTGTCTTGTGCTTAAAATATAAACTTACCATTCCAAAGGTGAAAATATAAATAAAATCCCGGTAGAAAAACCATTAATGAAAATGATCCCAAATAATAAGCACACCACCATTTATCAAAAAATATCTTCATCCCAACATGATCTCTCAATATTACATATATTTCCTTTATTGATGATTATGGATTTGATGTCACCCTAATGATGAAAATAAGAAAGAAGAACATCTTCCCAACCATATTTTTCACTCCTTACACATAAATCTTAATATTAAATATGCATTAACCTTTTTCATAATAGTAATGAATATAAAAAAATGCAACATGAAAAAAATCTAATTCATTGGAACTCTAACAACCTTTATATGTTTTGCACGAAATAAAGTTGTTTTGTTTCAAACTATCCTCCAAACCATATTTTTTCACTACTTACACATAAATCTTAATATTAAATATGCATTAATCTTTATGATAATAGTAACGAATATAAAAAAAATCAACATGAAAAAATCTAATTCATCGAAACTCTCAAAATATTTATATGTTTTGCACGAAATAAAGTTGTTTTGTTTCAAACTATTTGTCAAGTCGTTTACATGTATTTTCTTATAGTTGTTCAATAATTTTTGCAATACACTCAAGTTTCCCATATCCCTTTGGAAAAAATTATTCTTGCTCGGTTGATCCCACGGGAGCCCGAAAAGTCGGTTGCTAACTCGCTCAATTGATCCGGTGGGAGCCCGAAAACTCGGTTGCTAACTCGCTAAATTGATTTCGGCGGGAGCCCGAAAAATCGGTTACTACTCGCTCAATTGATCCGGAGGGAGTCCATAACCAAAGGGGAAAACTAGAGAGCAATGTGGAGATTGTCATAAGCCACACGTGGAGATTGCAAATAAGCCATAGTAACTCGTTATCTGGCGAAAGCCCATAATCAATGGGGGAAGCTGGAGAGCATCGTGGAGATTTCCATGGCGAGAGCCCTTCACCATAATCAAAGGGGGAAACTGGGAGAGCATTATGGAGATTACCATGGCGGAAGCCCATAACCAAAGGGGAAAACTGGGAGAGTGGCGTTGAGATTGCCATAAGCCATAGTAACTATTGTCCGGCGGTAGCCCATAACCAAAGGGGAAAAATTGGAGAACAGGGGTGGAGATTGCCATAAGCCACGATAGCTTTTTGTCCCCGAGTAGTGTGGAGATTTCCAGGGAGCCACATTAATCGTTTTCTCGAGCTAGTGCAACCGCAGGATTTTCTCTCATTTTCTCTCAAACGATCCATGATGTGTAGAGTCCGGAACGAAATTGCTCACGTAAAAAAAATCCAAAGCTCGGGTCCCGTGTCTGTCCTCCTTTCTCTCATTTCTCGCTTTTCAAACACACATGTCAAACACTTAAATATTTCTAAATGTATGGATCAGTTGTAGGACCTAGATCTCCGGTGCCTCCAAATCCCTTAAAAACCTAGTTAAGAACCTTGACCAACCACATGAATAAATTTCAAATCTAGGGTTTGTAGGGTTTGTGAATAAATGTACTCTATTGGAGGATGTTTCCACTTCCATACCCAATTTGCAGGGATTTAGGTATTAAGGCCTTGAATAGGATTTGTAAAAGCTTAGCCCAATTTATAGTGGGAAAATCCTTAATTTTTCCTACTTGGTTCTCCTTTCTTAGACCTTGACTACACTCGTAGTCTTGTATGCAGCTCCTCAATAGTTTTCCACATGGGATATATTCAAAGTCCGAAATCCTCTACCGCTCCGCAGGCTCTCTAATTTCGGGATATTTTTCCAGTTTCGCTCTAGAGGCTCTCTAATTTCAAGATATTTTTTCAACTTTGTTATCTTCGATTGATCCGAGCAAGTTCCCTATCGGCACTATGCATACCGACGATAGTTATTTTTATGCATCCATGCGATGCCGGCCGCTTTGACAATCAAAGTGATCAATTTCACGACGTCAAGTCCCGTCAATCGCACCACATTCACGAGCTCCCCCACATTCTCGCGATTGCAGTAACGCCCTCATGATTGCGATGAAGAAATCCTCCCAACAAGATATACACACTAAGTATATATCACTTTCATAAAAGAGATATAATACGGATTAGAGTTACATACATTGCACTTTGAAGTTTGAGGTATGGTCCAGTTTATAGGTATAACAACTCATTTTTTTTTATAATATTGGTATAAATACTCGTGATTCCCATGAACAAAATGTACTCTCTGTCTCCATTATGCTCCACCACTTGTGGAGAAAAGAAGGAAAGAAGAGTTTGGCAAGTCCTCATGTTACCGAAGTTGGCATAGATCTACTCTATTATAATCTTTTAGCGGTTCTATACATTAATAATGATTTTTTACTGCTAAATTATACAATTTTAAGTGTTTCGTTATAATGAATTTGAGCAGAAACAAGATATTTCTCGTGATATGCAAAGTTTGGTTAATAGGGTTTTTTTTTAAACGTTTGTCTCGTTATTTTGAGGATTAGTAGATAATTATGCTTGAGAGATCGTGTTACATATAAACATATTACAATGAAAAATGGTTTTACATACTAAAAAAAATCACATAACATTACTAAATCAACAATTAATGATGAGAAGTGATTTTTTTTAGTAAATATAATTATGTCATAAACGTAATATTCGAGTCATATATATATATATATAATATATTGATGAAATTAAAAATTACTCAATGAGAATTACCCAACAATTTTTTCGGTTTCGGATTTCCGCTTTTAACATCCACTCATTATATAACCAGGTACCTTAAAAGATAAATTTAAAATGTAACTTATTAACCCTTCATTAAACATACCTAGGGCTTGTAAAACATTGTGCAACTCGCATTTTCAACATACCGAAACTTGTAAAACATTTTGCCACTTGCATTTTCTCTCATTATCCGTTGTAGTGGCATAAAAAGATAAAAATTAACATTTTATTCTCCCAAATTGTTACATTTTTTTCTGGGTTGGGTTATCTCGCTTGTCTTTTTGTTTAGATCATAGCGGCTTCCACCTTATACCGAGTAAAAAGGGGGGAACAGAGTTGTGTGGGTCAATATAGCAACAACATTGTATTGATCCAAATACAACAACTATAATGAAGACAGACAAGATAAAACTTCTCTCGCTCAATTTTTGTTATATCTACAGTCAAAGCCATGATGCTAATATCACACACACACACACACACACACACACACACAGATATATATATATATATATATATATATATATATATATATATATATATATATATATATGGAGAGATGGCCAAGAAATTGAAATGTATATTATGCATACAAGTTATGGTCATGGTAGTATATCTGTAAGTAAAGTCTATTTGATCTATATGTGTGCCATCTATTATGGGGGGCATGACACATCGTATTCCGTAGTCCATTTGTTTTAATAAGAACTTAAAAGCACGCAGATTGGAAAATTACAAGGGTATTAATATCTAGGAACTAATTTCTTTGAAGCCAAAACTCATCCCTATTCCTACTTTACATCATATTCTCTATCTTTTCTCTAGGTGTTTTTAGTTATTAAAATTTAAATGTTCACTTTTGCTTTTGTTGTTAAAAAATTCCCCTAGTCGGTTTCGAGTTTGCTATCCTATTTCCTTGGGTATTTCATTTTTCGTTTCAAAAGGCTATTGATTAAGGCCTCTCGTTTACATTATATTTGGAAGTAATGTGGTGAGGCACATTTAAGTACTGTGTCGAGAAAAGACTCGCCCTAACGCATGCCATGTTTTGGATGTTATTCTTTTTTCTTGTAAATGGATGTAATATAAACCAACTTCCCATATTATTTTGTCTCCAAGACTCGGGATTTTGTACATATTTAAACCTATGCTCGTTGCACATAACTTAGTGCAAGGTGCATAGTATTTGGAGTAACAACAATTTGAATCGAGGAACTTTTGTTTCTAAAAGGCATGCAGTAACCCCTAATCTAGGTGCTTTTCACTTATTTATTTTTTTTGTTCTTCGATTCAAAAAATAATTTCAATTATAACATGGTTTTAAGTAAATATTTTGATAAATTTATTTTCCTTGTGAAGAACACCCCACAGGGGGTTATATTGTAATGAGCATGATGTTTCTTATTTTTAAAGGTTTTGGTTGGGCTTGGATCCTTTCTTCTGTCTATTGAATTTATTTGTACGGTGATGCATATTTGATATCGTTGAGTTCTTGGAAGATCCTGAGTATCTTATCATTCTTTCGTCATTGCGCATATCCCTATATGGAATTTCATTCAAGATTAATACTTATTCCCCCTCCAATGCTTGTGATGAAGGGATATTAAATGCATTGATCTAATGCAATGCAACTGTAGTCCATAAAACTAAAATTTCATATAATTAAATTGTATGTTGGAAACAACACACATAATAATCCTTTCATGACTTATTGATTAGTCAATGAGTAGCACATGAAGCTAATTAAAATGTTCTTGCCTTAAAAGGATTCCTTAAAGATGTTGGATCTATTGTTTTGGTATTGTCCCTGTATCTTCATATACTTTTTCTACAATAAATACTCTTTTTTCCTTCAATGTCTAAGATTCTATATTTCCTTGGTTCATCCTCCATAAATGGTAAATATTTCTAGTGTGTATTGGCTTTCTTTAAAATCCAGGAAAAACGTTAATCCTAATGGTTCTCCACATTTGTGGATGGAATTCCTGGTAACCCATTAGCGTAGACTAGTGGTTCTAACCATAGAGGGATTTGAACCAGGAACCTACTAGCTTGTAACTAGCCAAATTCCTAGCAACATTCACAACAAGAGGTTCAGCCAACCCCTTCGGCTTGTATGGACTAATACATGTGAAGATATCGGATTGGAAGGGTCATCCGTAGATGATGAATTTTTATAGTGATTTCCATTCTATTAAATCTTGTGCCGTATAAATTTAGCTTTCTAATCTTGGTACAGTTCAAATAAGGAAAATACCAAAAAAGGAACGAGCGGTGGCTTCACCAAGTTATGTGGTATTTCTCCGCAGCTACAATCGATCCTTGGGTTATCTAAGTTATCTAGAACCCAGGTTAGTAGTGCTTGTGCCAAATTTACTATTGCTTACTTTCCACATAAAAGTGTTAGTTTTTCAAAGTATGCTTGATTGTATTAGTTGACTTCTGTTGTTTTGGTTTGGATGAATCACGTGGCTAGGTTTTGAAGCAACTTTGGGTTTAAATTAGGGAAAATGATTTGCAAGACCCAAAAAATAGGCGAAAACTCCTGTGTGATGGAAAATTATACTTGGTGTTCGTAAAAGATTCAGCTTGACATGTTTGAGATGAATAAAGTACTTTCCAATCATATTTTGCAACTAGATAATGGAAATACTAAATCTAAATTGAGATAAACTCGCACTCTTTAATTATGGAAAAGAAAAATAATTCTTGAAGGTAATTTCTAATGGAAAAAAAAGATAAATCTGGTGTTCTCTAAGGTCGGAACATGCATAAGCCCTCTATCTTTGTATATATATTTGTTGCACCTCTCCAACAGGGCTCTCTCTCTCGCACACGAGGAACCGAGGGAAGGAATAATAGGGATGCTCGTATGGATTTAACTTCAATCGTTTGTCAAGCCCTCACCACACTATCATCAATGGTTTATGGATGTCTCTGAAGGGTACCACACCGAAGATGTTGCAGCTGAATATGTTGTTACATGAGAATACTTGAGTAATAGGTAAAGCTAAAAAATTCCATAGGTGCACTATAATAATTTTATATCTGTAATTTATGTCAACATTACATAGAATGAGCTAGGAGGCATCAAGTTATTTGAATATTCTTGTAATATTCCTTTTTGGGGATTCTCAAGATTCTATTTCAGAGATGGAATACAGAGGAATTTATTGGTTATGTCACCTCTAAAAAGAGGGTGAGAACCAGAGGCTACCTGGCCAACTGTAGACTCTACCTATAGAACTTGGGTTAATCCCTTTCAGGAATCTCAAAAAGGCCTTCAATGAAAACACTGTATAAGAAACTCTGAGCAATAATAACGCAGATCAAGGTTGGGATCCCCACATTTATGCTGTATGTGACTTATATATAGAATTTTAGCTGAAAAAAATCAGTTTAAGCACATTAAACAGATCTCCCAAAATCAAGACTAGCTAGAAATCGACCCAAAGAGAAGAGTTGTTACAACATTTAAACCCCAGCTACTAGAATTGCGCAGTTTTGACTGAAACTCATAGGAGGGAAACCGAAGATCTGATATTCAGAGATATAACAGTAAATCATATTTATATTTGAGCTTATTGCCTCTACAACAGATTACAAAGAGAACTAGGGCAAAATCCCTTCAGAAATTAGAGCTGTAACCAGGAATAAACTACATAAATACAAGGACAATGTTATTTTTCAGATGGTTCAGATGTTTTACATTAAATTCAGATCTCTAACATATGTATGGATGAAATATCAAATCTAATACAGATCTGGAAACTATAAGACTTTAAGAACAAGATCCAATTGGAATTACATCAAAATATTACATAGTAAGCTATAGATCTGAATTACAATTTGCACTGCTGCAGAAAACCCATAACTTTTTGAAGATAAATTTTATTGCTGAAATAGATCAGATCTATAGAGACATGGATTAGAAACCCAATCCATGGATCACCAAGGGAAGGCAAGCCTAAAACCAAGAGATCTTCCTCCAAACTGATAGCAAAATGAAACAAGAAAGCCCTCTCACAAAATAACGCAGTATTGAGTAGAAACGATGCAGAGGGTGAAGGAGACTGAATAAAATTGAATGGAATTACAGATCTGATACAAAATATGGATAGACCATCTCTTTGGAGGCTGAATAACACACTACAACATAGAAAGCCTCTCAAAACAAGCTAGATCTAAGCAGATCTAGAAAACCACTTGGTACAAAAGATAGCAGTTGCAAAACCCTCAATGGGCCAGCACTGCTCATGAAAATAAAGGTTGGCCTCAAACCAGATAGTGGCTCACTTAAGAAAATAACTTCTCCAATGATCCTCAAGGGAAGAGATGAAACCCCTAAACAAGAATTCCAATCACAATCCTCCACTAAACAACAGAGAATGATATTTGTCTAAGCAGAAAAATACTTCAGATATATGATCTATCAACAACCTCTTCATGTTGCTCTCCTCCTTCTTTTATAACATGAAGAAACTCTTGCAAACCCTAAACCACTTTGAAGAGTTAGCTCTCTTCACATTAGAGGCTCCCTTCTAGAACTATGCAGTCCATCTTGGAGATGCAATGAACCTAGACAACGCAGTTGATTTGGTCAAGGTGGACCCATTCTTTGGCTCAAACCTCTTTCACACCTGCAAGTGATTATTTACATAGCCCCGATTTGTCTTTGTTCACATGGGCATTGATTTATTCAGACTTTTTTAGGAGTTTTTACATGTCCTCCTTTATTCATTTATTCATAAGACATAAAATAAATCAAAATTGAATGTTTCCTCTTAGCTAAGGCTAAGTAGGAACATTACAATTCTATATTTAGTTTTGACTATTTTTTAGAAGAGTTCGGTTATTTACAAACTAATTCTTGTTTGCACCTAGTCATTGTAAGTCTCCACTCGCATCAACCTTATTATAATGTGAATCGAATTTTTACATTCTAGAAGACAACTCTCTCTCTCTCTCTCTCAGTGCATTTGTATGAAGCTTTTCTAAAGTTAAAGAGTTGAGAGCTATGATTAATGTGTTTGCTTCAATTTCATTTATGTTAATCATGTTAGCATTTTCTCTAGGTTACAAAATTTCCTTCCTTAACTATAGGAGAATAAATAATAAGTAATTCCATATTTGTAAGATTATATTAGGATTAAGCAGGAAGTTGGGAGACATGAATGTCTTTTTTGGAATAATAGCTTCCTTTAATAGGCCTAAAGTATAGAGATTTAAACCAAAAAAGACATGTTGAATGTGTAGACATATACACGTTCAAGCTGAAGTAGAGAGCTTATTATATCCCCTCTTGAAAATCGACAGGTATATGGGTAGGATATGCTCCAAGAGTTACATTAATCCAAAAAGAAACCCAAAAACTTGAAATATTTAAAATCCTAACCGCCATACCATGCAAGAAAACTAGGAGTAGGGTGAGAGGGAAAGCACAAGCCAAGCGATGCTATAGATCGGGCTACCATGACCCCTTGTTGCAAATATTGTTTCAAGGAGTATATTGTGAAGCGTACAGAAATAAAGAATTTGAACTCATCAATAAATATCGGCATTGATTTCTCTCCAAGTATAGGGGTAGTAACTACCAGGTTACTTCTGCCCAAGCCTGTATATACAATAGTAAATATTTTTAAACAATAACTTTCTAATCCCCCTGTCATTTCCATAGTGTCAATAGTGTGTCCATGGATGCGTTAGCTCATAGTGAGTTGAAGTATTGATTCTTCCTTCTGATAGTTACTCTCACAAACAAATGTATAACTTTCATGAGATTTCCTATTGAGCCATGTTAATTTTACATTACATTGTCCTGGTGGTATGGTAAAGATGCTAATATCTTAATTAAGATCCCAGGAAAGCGGTTGAAACTACAGGTAAGAAAATATGAGAGCGAGTTTTAACTTCAGCTGCAAAGGAAATCCGTGTAACGGGAAAAAGAAAATTTGTCAATTTGGGTTGAAAATGTTCCCTGAGACTATGAAGGATGTAGTTGAAACTGCTTTTGGTGTTCACCCAGATGATCTTAAAAACCAGTCTAAATTTCATGACTTTTTCCTTGGTATTCCATATCGTAAGAGTGCTAATTTTTTCTCTGTTATGGTGTTTATGTTTATGATATTCATTTTCCAGTTAGCATCACAATCTTGCCATGGATATGATATTGAAATGAGCATATCAAAAACATTACACAGCAATAATACTTGGAAGTATCATTCTGAGCAAGAAAACTATGAGAGCTCTTTATTGTTGCTATAAAATCAGTTGTTGCAACTCTTCACGTGATGCAGGTGCACTTCTTTTTGTTGGGGGTTTTCTTTCATTTCTCATAGCGGAAGCATTACTCATTTGTTTGTTATGGAGTCATCCTAGGTGGGATACACCTAGTTGCGAGCATTTCAAGCCTTAAGGCCTGGAAGAAGGGTGAGGCATATGCTGTCTTTAATGGAAAATCCACCCACTCTACATTGGTGAATTCACAGTATTCATATCCAATTTAGCGTTTCAGTTCTCAGTTAGGATAAGATTGTTCAGAAGCGATATTGTCTCATTTAAAATTGGTGTCGAAGCACATATTCTGGTTCTCCTTGTCTATCCTTGTCTATGTAGGGAAGGCCTAGGGGTAGTGCACATGTTCAGGCTTTGGCCTACTGATGTATGATCATATGCCAGTGATTTTTATGTTCATTAATGGAATACAAAATGATTTTTTACAGAATAAAAGAAATAACTAGGAGAAGGCGATCATTCTAAATAAAATATGATTGATACTCCATATTTCATTGTTTGTTCTTGTGTCTATTAGATTATTTTGTTAACAATTTCCCTTAAAACTAATAAATTACATTTAACCCTTGTCCGCTATTGAATGCATGTTTTGTGAAGGAAAACATGTCAACCATGAATGATATCATTCTTTTATATTGTTGTAAGCAAGTTTTTGAATTTTTTATTTTGAGGTACTCACGTTGTTTATGCTGAGGAAATTTACCATGGTGGTATTACTGCACTTGGAATTTTGGATCTTGGATCTGCGACTAGATTACATTGACTACATTGGGGGAGTTATGCCACATTTTCTTCAAATGTCTCTACCTTTATGCTCCACAAAGGTTGCATATCTTCATTTTTCTCATATTGCAATATTCTATCAGGTTATTTATTCTTTTAGTTATCTTTAAGTGTCTTCTATTTTCTCCCACACATTCTGTCACTAAGCATGGACAAAGCTCGGTTTAAGAATTCCATGTAACATCAGTGCTCTCTCTCTATATTCATAATCTCTCCTCCAGTAGTTGTAGACCTTCCCTGGACCTTACCATCAGTACTTGCTCAGATGTTAAAGTGGAAAAGGTAAGAAATGAACTTCATGAGAAGAAAGCATATGAATTTAAGGAAGCATTTAAGCAATCCCTTGATGCTTTCAAGGAACAGGCTTCTAGAATGCAGGCAATTTCAAAAGAGGCATATGTTGTCTATGCTGAAAAAGAAAATATAGTGTTAAAGGATACGATAGAGTAGTTGAAACTACAGTAAGAAAACATCAGAGCAATTTTAACTTTAACTGCAGAGGAAATCCGTGTAAAGGGAAAAGAAAATTTGTCAATTTGGGTTGAAAATGTTCCTAATACTGTGAAGGATGTAGCTGAAACTGCTTATGGTGTTCACCTAGATGATCTCAAAAACCAGTCTAAAGTTCATGACTTTTGCCTCGGTATTCCATATGGTAAGAGTGCTAATTTTTTCTCTATTATGGTGTTTATGTTTATGATATTCATTTTCCAGTTAGCACTACAATCTTGCCATGGTAGATATGATATTGAAATGAGCATGCAACAAACATTACACAGCAATAATACTTTGAAGTATCATTCTGAGCAAGAAAACTATGAGAGCTCTTTATTGTTGCTATAGAATCAGTTGTTGCAACTGTTCACGTGATGCAGGTGCACTTCTTTTTGTTGGCATTTTTCTTTCATTTCTCATAACTGGAAGCATTCTTGTTGTTCGTTTTGGAGTCATCCTAGGTGGGATACACCTAGCTGCAAGAATTTCAAGCCTTAAGGCCTGGAAGAAGGGTAAGGCATATGATGTCTTTAATGGAGAATCCACCCACTCTACATTGGTGAATTCATAGTCTTCATATCTGATTTAGCATTTCAGTTCTCAGCTAGGATAAGATTGTTTAGAAGTGATATTGTCTCATTTAAAATTGGTGCTGAAGCACATATGATGGTTCTCCTTGTCTATCCTTGTATATGTAGGGAAGGCCTCATGGTAGTGCACATGTTCAGGCATTGGCGTACTGATGTATGATCATATGCCAGTTATTTTTATGTGCATTAATGGAACACAAAATGATTTTTTACAGAAGAAAAGAAATATATAGGAGAAGGTTATCATTCTAAATAAAATATGATTCATACTCCATCTCTCATCGTTTGTTCTTGTGTCTATTAGATTACTTTGTTAACAATTTCTCTTAAAACTAATAAATTGCATTTAACCCTAGTCCGTTATTGAATGAATGATTTGTGAAGGAAAACATGTCAGCTAGGAATGATATCATTCTTTTATATTGTTGTAAGCAAGTTCTTGAATTTTTTATTTTGAGGTAGTCACATTATTTATGATGAAGAAATTTATCATGGTGGTATGACTGCACTTGGAATTTTGGATCTTGGATCTGCGACTACATTGACTACATTGGGGGAGTTATGCCGCATTTTCTTCAAATGTCTCTACCTTTATGCTGCATAAAAGTTGCATATCTTCATTTTTCTCATATTGCAATATTCTATCAAGTTATTTATTCTTTTATTTATCTTTAAGTGTCTTCTATTTTCTCCCACAAATGCTGTCACTAAGCATGGACAAAGCTCGGTTTAAGAATTCCATGTAACATTAGCGCTCTCTCTCTATATTCATAAGCTCTCCTCCAGCAGTTGTAGACCTTCCCTGAACCTTACCATCAGTACTTCCTCAGATGTTAAAGTGGGAAAGGTAAGAAATGAACTTCATGAGAAGCAAGCAGATGAATCTGAGGAAGCATTTAAGCAATCTGTTGATGTTGTCAAGGAACAGGCTTCTAAAATGCAGGCAATTTCAAAAGAGGTATATGTTGTCTATGCTGAAAAGGAAAATATAGTGTTAACGGATACGACAGAGAAGTTGAAACTATAGTAAGAAAATATGAGAGCAGTTTTAACTTCAACTGCAGAGGAAATCTGTGTAAAGGGAAAATAAAATTAGTCAATTTGGGTTGAAAATGTTAGTGAGACTGTGATGGATGTAGTTGAAACTGCTTTGGTGTTCACCGAGATGATCTTAAAAACCAGTCTAAAGTTCATGACTTTTGCCCTTGTATTCCATATGGTAAGAGTGCTAATTTTTTCTCTATTATGGTGTTTATGTTTATGATATTCATTTTCCAGTTAGCACTACAATCTTGCCATGGTAGATATGATATTGAAATGAGCATGCAATAAACATTACACAGCAATAATACTTGGAAGTATCATTCTGAGCAAGAAAACTATGAGAGCTCTTTATTGTTGCTATAAATTCAGTTGTTGCAACTAGTCACGTGATGCAAGTGCACTTCTATTTGTTGGGGGTTTTATTTCATTTCTCATAACTGGAAGCATTCCTGCTGTTCATTTTGGAGTCATCCTAGGTGGGATACACCTAGCTGCGAGCATTTCAAGCCTTAAGGTCTGGAAGAAGGGTGATGAATATGATGTCTTTAATGGAGAATCCACCCACTCTACATTGGTGAATTCACAGTCTTCATATCCGATTTAGCGTTTCAGTTCTTAGCTAGGATAAGATTGTTCAGATGCGATATTGTCTCATTTAAAATTGGTGTCGAAGCACGTATGTTGGTTCTCCTTGTCTGTCCTTTTCTATGTAGGGAAGGCCTCAGGGTAGTGCACATATGATACAGTGATTTTTATGTTCATTAATGGAATACAAAATGATTTTTTATAGAAGAAAAGAAATAGATATGTGAAGGTTATCATTCTAAATAAAATATGATTCATACTCCATCTCTCATCATTTCTTCTTGTGTCTATTAGATTATTTTGTTAACAATTTCTCTTAAAACTAATAAATTACATTTAACCCTTGTCCGTTATTGAGTGGATGTTTTGTGAAGGAAAAAATGTCATCCAGGGATGATATCATTCTTTTATATTGTTGTAAGCAAGTTCTTGAATTTTTTATTTTGAGGTAGTCACATTGTTTATGCTGAAGAAATTTATCACAATGGTATGACTGCACTTGGAATTTTGGATCTTGGATCTACGACCAAACTACATTGACCACATTGGGGGAGTTATGCCACATTTTCTTCAAATTTTTCTACCTTTATGTTGCATAAAGGTTGCATATATTCATTTTTCTCATATTGCAATATTCTATCAAGTTATTTATTCTTTTAGTTATCTTTAAGTGTCTTCTATTTTCTCCCACACATGTTGTCACTAAGCATGGACATAGCTCGGTTTAAGAATTCCACTTAACATCAGCGCTCTCTCCCTATATTCATAAGCTCTCCTCCAGCAGTTGTAGACCTTCCCTAGACCTTACCATCAGTACTTCCTTAGATGTTGAAGTGGAAAAGGTAAGAAATGAACTTCATGAGAAGCAAGCAGATGTATCTGAGGAAGCATTTAAGCAATCCCTTCATGCTTTCAAGGAACAGGCTTCTAGAATGTAGGAAATTTCAAAAGAGCCATATGTTGTCTATGTTGAAAAAGAAAAGATAGTGTTAAAGGATACGACAGAGAAGTTGAAACTACAGTAAGAAAATATGAGAGCAGTTTTAACTTCAACTGCAGAGGAAATCCGTGTAAAGGGAAAAGAAAGTTTGTCAATTTGGGTTTAAAATGTTCCTAAGACTGTGAAGGATGTAGCTGAAACTGCTTTTGGTGTTCACCCAGATGATCTTAAAAATCAGTCTAAAGTTCATGACTTTTTCCTTGGTATTCCATATGGTAAGAGTGCTAATATTTTCTCTATTATGGTGTTTATGTTTATGATATTCATTTTCCAGTTTGCACTACAATATTTCCATGGTAGATATGATATTGAAATGAGCATGCAACAAACATTACACAACAATAATACTTGGAAGTATCAATTTGAGCAAGAAAACTATGAGAGATTTTTATTGTTGCTATAAAATTAGTTGTTGCAATTGTTCACGTGATGGAGGTGAACTTCTTTTTGTTGGGGGTTTTCTTTCATTTCTCATAACAGGAAGCATTCCTGTTGTTCGTTTTGGAGTCATCCTAGGTGGGATACACCTAGCTGCGAGAATTTGAAGCCTTAAGGCCTAGAAGAAAGGTGATTTGTCCATTCCCTTTGTGAAAGGAAAAGCTGGTTAGAGACCTCTCTAATAAGAACCTTCTTTTTTCCATTGTTTTAAAGCTTGGTAGTAACAAAATTTTGACTATTTATATCATGTCCAATTGAATGCTAGATTTGAAAATGGACATATAAGCTAGTTAATATGTTAGTGACATGTGACTATATTAAAATTATTATATTGAGGCTAGGGGTTAGGTAGTTAAATCCATTGTTGAAATGATTTGTATTGGAAAAAAATTACCAAGGGTCCGGGTATTGGTACATAGGAGAATTGGTGAAAATATTGGCAAACCAACAAACTGTGGCAAGCATTAAAAATTAGAAGACATTTTTTTTTCTCAAAATTGAAAGAGGATTAATGTCATTCTCATATCTCTTCAATTTGATACGCTGGAGATAAGTAATTTTAAGACTGATATGAAATGTTAAACCTTTATTTGTTGGTGAAGAAACCTTTAATATTCCTTTTAAGCAGTTGTTGACTATGAAGCCGTACTATAGGATGAAGAGAAACTCTTCCTAAGAATACTCCTATTGTAAGAGATTCATACTTGATGAAGTAAGAATTGTGATAACAAATGATGACTTTATTTACTGTTGGACTACTCTTACATCACAAGAATTCAACGACTATTTTGAAGAGAATGCCACTGAGTATAGATTTAAATTCTACTTCTCATACTTAATAAAACATCTTTAGGAGACATGGAAACTTCATCAATCTAGAGGTAGGCTTGGCTGGGACATCAAGTAAGCGAATAAGCTACCAAAATTTGGTCCAATTCCACGCATTGAAATTTACTCAAGATCTGTTCATAATAATTAAGAAAAAATACCTCTAAAATTTGCATTGTCAATTTTTGGAGAACAACGATTTTCATGTTATTGACTCATTACTATATGAAAACAAGCATCTGCAAATTTGGTACAAAATGCAAGTTCCACCATCCAAGAGATATGTTGGCAAACTTAAAATCAAAGGATAATGTTGATGGAAGTGAGGTACTCAAGTCAGCCTGTGTTTTCATCCATTATTTTTTGTCTTCCATTTAATATGATATGTAATGAGTCCTTAAATTTATATGCTCTTGCCTTTGCAGGTCAAACCTGCTATTTTTTCACTACTAGAGAGGCCTGGGAGCCTGAGTGCACTATAAGATACTCAGTGATGAGTTTTGTGTTTTCAAGTTCTATAGTTGTTTCTAATCGTATTATATTTTTGCTTTTGGAACTATTGGTTTACTGAATTTCTTGTTGTGGATCTCAGTTTTTTGTCAAGAGAGGTATTTGCAAGTATATGGTGCCAAGTGTAAGTTTGATCTTCCAAAGCATAAAGGGGAATCTTTAAAAATATTAGAACACAAAGGGGATGGGGATGCTGTTGTAACTGTAAGAACATAGGAACAAGGGGTTTCTGGAGTTGTAAATGGAAAAATAGTGGTCACACCTATAAAGCTTGCTATCATGCACATAAGGTATGAAAAAGATTGATATCAAAAAATTATACATATACTACAACATAAAGCTTGTTGCTTCTCACTAAAACTATCTTCTAGGTATTGTCCTCCTAATAACATCTAGAAAGATAGGTTCCTCATTTTATTAGAGTCAGAAATCTCATATGCTTTTATTTCCACTGGCTCTCCACATCTATTTCTATTAAAGCTATCAACTAGCTATACAAATATACATATATAGTTACAGTATGGTATGGTAAGGCGAGGAGTTGGAACAACAAAGAGGTCATGTGCTCTTGATACTATAATTCCGTGATGCTTTTCAGACATGTCCAATTTCTCTTTAATCATATCATCGACGAGTCTCCAGTTGAAACAATGCAACATCTGCGCCATAGAAAACTCTACAATGATCAGTCCCAATTGTTGTCCGGGGCATCATCTCCGCTCTGCTCCGAACAGAATCCATTCAAAATTTTCTACTTTTGTATCTAGGAAGCCGGCTTCCATGAATTTTTTCGGCTTGAAACTTTCAGCATCATCCCCCCATAACTTCAGGTCCCTTCCAATTTCCCAGAGGTTCACTAGAAGCTGAGTCCCGCTGGGGATTTCATAGCCCAACACATTGCACCTTTCCATTGATATGTGTGGAAGCGTTAAAGGCCCTGCAGGGTGGAGTCTAAGTGTTTCTTTCACCATAGATTATAAATAAACGAGGCTAGGCAGATCAGATTCTTGTACCATACACCCCATTCCAACTACGCGTTCCATCTTGTCCTGAAGCTTCTTCATTACTGGCGGGTTTCTCAGCAATTCGGACATTGCCCACTCTATTGTTACAGACGAAGTATTAGAGCCAGCGGACAAGATATCCTGCCAATCAAAGACATCCAAATCAAAAAATATCACGATTATCATATTCTATTCTAAGGCATTGAAATCTAAATTCGCAGAGAATTCATAAACGCTGATGTGCGCCAATAAATAATATACATAGATGACTGATTTTATTTTGTCTTGTGTGATTTGGAACCCTAAATTTTTATCAGCTGAGGCTTCTAGCAAAACATCCACAAGATCTGGAATGTCATTGGGCTCATTCTGCGAAAAGTGATCCTCTAGTATCTTCCCTAGCAAGTTGTCTTATGCCTTGTGTATGTTCTTCAATCGACGGTTGAGACCTTGCAGATCCATCCACGTCAAGTATGGTATGTAATCTCCTATGTTGAAAGACCCTGCTAACACAAACATTTCCTTTATCATTGAGTGGATCCCTCTACTGTCCATTAAGTGCTGGTCAGTATACTTTCTAGTGAAGGCAATCCTGCAGATTATATCAATCCCAAGCGCCGACACGGCCTTGATAATTTTCACAGGCGAACACCCTTCATGATATGAAATATGAATAGATCCAATCATAGTAGAGACTTCCTTTTCTCTTATGAAGCGAAAGGAGTCTATTCGTCTTGAGCTCAGCAGCAGTAAGACGCACAGTTTATGCATTGCTCTCCAGTAGCGGCCATACAGAGAAAATGTGATGTCTGAGGAATTGTACCACAAGTACTTTGTGGAAGTTGATGTAGGTCTGCTCATGAAAAACAGATCATGAGTCTTGAGGAATTCCTTAGCCATATCTATGAAAGAATCAGAATGACTCTAATGAAGAAGCTCTGATACCATGAAAGAAAACTGAACACAATAACTTGATTTCCCATTTGCATTACCAGATATAGAAATATATACACAGAGAAGAAATTTCTCAAGGTTCATTGTCGATGGAGATAGCTTCTTCAGGAAACTAAACGATCTCTCGAGAAACATGCTTATCTCCCAGAAACATCTAGACACATTAATTACAGTCAGCAGGGTAGGTTGAAATTACTGTACATCCAACACTCCCCCTTAATTTCAACCATATCACAGATACAAAAAATACATTATGACACAATACATAAGACACAAACATATGCCCCTGAATTGACATGCCTGCTGGTCTAAGTCTCAGCTAGGCTTACAACAGTACATGACAACAAAAATTTCATTTTTGTCTTCTTTCCAAATGGTCCATACTTGTTTATTTGCAAACGCAGTTTCATCTTCACCTTTCTTGCCATAAGATAGTGGTGAAGTTTCTCCTTTCTTTATTTGAGGCTAATATTATTTCCATTCACCATTGCTGGAGGTTTTTTGGATTTACAGTTGTCCTCAATGCTTGCCATTTCTTCAATTTCTTTTTCCTCAGTGTCAAAATCTGCACACTCTTCTTCAAAGAGGCTCTTAAATTTCTTCACTTCATCAACTATTATTGAGTCTTCCACAACATTAGCTGCTATTGAGTCCTCCACAACTTCATGAGATTTTGAATCCTCCACAATTTTGTTCTCTACAATATCTACATCATTCTGTAGATTTTCATCTTTCATAATTGGTTGATTCGTGTCTTCAACCTCTTTAATCAGCTCTGTTGTTGCAAACATGTCATCCTGCATTTGATTTGTAGATGGAGATAGGCATATCTTCTCACCAAACAACAACTCATCAATGATTTTATTTTCATGCATAAAATTGAACCAGTCTTCATGAGATACATAATTCTCATCATATTTCACTTCACAAGTTTTTGCAACACATGAAATTTTCTGACTATCACATGCTACTTTATTGTCATCTACTGCCATACTTTTATACTTGTTCCCAATTATGATGTTTTCAACACAATCACTATTTTTAACAACAATTTCATCAATTTCGTCTTTCTGACTCCTCTTCATGCTATACTTTATTTCAAGAATATGCCAAAACATTTTTGGATCAAATACTTCACCAAATTCATTTAAAATGCTTGACAAGATGTTTTCATCTAGAGCTGATATAATGAGAAACAAGGCTATTGCACGTCTGCTCTTATTTTCAAAATTCATATCAGTTTCTTGGACAAAATTCTATAAATCTACTGAACCTAATAATCCTTCCATTTTAATAGCCCAAAATTCAAAATTTTTACCTGAGAATGATGACAGCACTGGCATTAATCTTTTCAGTATTACATTAGCTTCTGTAAAATCTTCTGGCTGATTTAGATTCATATATTCATTGAGCATAAATTCTATAGTTGGAAATATTTCAGATTCCGCCTCTATCCTCTCATTGTTTCTCCTTTGCTGTTTTAGTCTTCTTTGCCGACCCATGCTTTCAGTCAGCTCCAAGTCCACGTTCTTCCCAAAGCCAGATTCAGCTCCACGACAGTAGCAGCAATTTCTTCAACTTAAAAGCAATTAAAATATGCACAAATTGCTTCACACAATTCTGCAACAGTTCATATGCAAATAAACACTGCAACAACAAAAATTCATATACAAAGAACGCTAAAAATATATATATATATATATGGTCAAACACACAAAGGATTTCCCTAGCCATGCTGCACAGCAGGCTCCTCAGTATTAGGCCTCCTCCAGTGAGCTCCAGTCGACTCCACACAAACTTCTCTCAGCGTTTCCACTTGCAGCGTCACAATATTCTTCGCTACTCAATGCTCTTCCTCGACACTGCTCCCAAAGCACCTCTTCAATGAAGGAGCTCTGATACCATGAAAGAACTCTGAACACAATAACTTGATTTTCCATTTGCATTACTAGATATAGAAATATATACACAAAGAAGAACTTTCTTGAGGTTCATTTTCAATGGAGATAGCTTCTTCAAGAAGCTAAACAATCTCTCAAGAAATAGGCTTATCTCCCAAAAACAT
The DNA here is from genome assembly GCA_034641835.2 of Pinus albicaulis. Taxonomy (NCBI): domain Eukaryota; kingdom Viridiplantae; phylum Streptophyta; class Pinopsida; order Pinales; family Pinaceae; genus Pinus; species Pinus albicaulis. The sequence goes on from CM076573.1 coordinate 235,604,236, forward strand.
CTAGACACATTAATTACAGTCAACAAGGTAGGTTGAAATTACTATACATCCAACAATATGGAGAGGATACGACTAAGGTGAGGGTGGAGCCAAGGCGTAGAGACATGAGTGGCCCGTATTTGAGACAAAGCTCTGCTAACGCTCTGTGTGGAAGCCAAAAAGCACTAGTGAGAGTGTATGTAAGTGCAAGTTTGTGGTGAGCCAGAAACCACTTTGTAGTGTAGATTTGTGGTAACCTAGAAACCACGTATGAAAGTGAATTGGAAAGGGATTCTTGTAGGCATGGTTTAGGGTCATCCGAAATAAACCTAGGCATAGTTTAGGGTAAGCTGATAAAACCTAGAGCATGGTTATGGTAATCCTATAAAACCCATGATGACGATTATGGAGGGGGTTTTGCACGTACATTTACATGTATGTAGGAAATTGTTGATTGAACCATGTACATGAAAGACATCCTAGTAGACTTGCAGTTGCAACGGTTGGTACCCGTGCATTCCAGTAGATCGTTGTTTTTTTATATGGATTTTGACATATTATTTTTTATCATGTTTGTAAACATGAGGGCAATAGTTAGAATTTGTTGATTTATATCAAGACAAGTAGTCATTAAAGGAGGGACTTGGAAAATATAATTCCTACTTGTCTTTTGTGTGCTCATTAATTCTAGAATGATTTTGTTTCTAATACTTGGGAGTTTGTTGAGGTCCAATTGGTTGAGAGATTCTCTCCAACTAGTTAGCCTCTTAGATTGGTGCTAGGTTGGTATATTCAGTCAACCAAGAAATTGTATGTCCAAGATAGACTAACTATCTTGAGACATAACTTGATGTTATATTGTATCATTATTTCAAGTGAATACAATTTGAGGGCATTTAGAAAATCTAAATAATTTATGTGAACTAATTTATATCAATATATATATATATATATATATATATATATATATAAAGAGAGTGTTAAAATAAATGTTATTATATAAAATCTAGCAAATATTTGTTTGAATTGCAAAGTTAAGCTCAGTCACCTACACAATCCAAATGGTGAAGAAAATTTTCAAAGCATTCATTTATACATTCAAAATTATAGTTTAAACCATCAAAAACTATTTCTATATAATCACCAACAAAATAATCTAGTTGATAAAATGTGAAAGAAACAACTTGAAATGTAAAAACTACATATCATCTTAGGAAAATGAAATATGTAAAAGTTCATAATATATATCAGATATCCATTCCTTATAAAAAGAAAACAAAGAGAGAGGAGCAGATCCGACGGATGCTTGGCCCATTACACATTAAAAAAAACACTCCTCTTTTTATTTACAAAGTAGTTAAAACCTTCATTTTTTTTAAAAACTACTATATTTTTGTACACACATGGCTCTCCACAACTCTTCTATTTAAATCCACATTAAGATAGTCAACCAGCTATACATACATAAGGAAAGCATTATAGTACAGGAAGGTGAAAAGTAGGAACAACAATGAGCTCCTGTGCCCTAGATACTGCAATTCCTTGACTCTTCTCAGACATGTCCAGTTTCTCTTCTTTCATACCATCGAGAAGCCTCCAATTGAAACAGTGCAATGACTGCGCCACAGCAAACTCTACAACAATCATTTCCATTTGTTGTCCAGGGCAGCCTCTCCTGCCCGCTTCGAACGGAATCCACTCAAAATTTTCTACTCTGGTGTCTAGGAACCCTTCTTCCATGAATCTCTCTGGCTTGAAACTGTTGGAATTATTGAAAATTCAAAGAAAACAATGGAGATAAAAACGCTCTCCTCTAAACACAGAGAAATTTAAACAAACTTGACAGGAGGACAGAGTTTCAGACTTTGAAACAAACTTCTATTACTTTCAAAATTGTTACAAATTCTTCCTCTTCCGAGAGGGATAACAACTATGGTGACTGCTACAGACACAGTGCACAAGTGTCTCTCTGTCTCTCTCAAAAAATACTCTGTCTTCAACAGTCAACACACACTGTTGTGTATTTCACTCTTCTTCTGCGCTGCTGTGCGAAACAATAAGACAAATATAATGCATTACAATTGCTCGCCGGCCTTTTTACATTATATATATGGCGCAGCGGGAATAACAAAAAACATAAAACAAAATACAAAGGAACACCCTTTGCGCAACAATAAAATTCAAATGTATGACTTACGAGTGGGACCACATCACAATCGCAAACAACAAACAAGTGCAATCGGGGCACACAACGCAAAAGTTCCGATTGCGATCCAAATAGCGGATGTGATGAAACATATCAATTCCAGTCTAAGATATAGATCGGGTCTGCCACTCCAATCGTACCAAAAATACAAAGCCATGCGATCAACCGGAAGTTCCCATTGCGATTACAACGGACGCGATGCCCTGATATAAAACCTGGCATATAAATCGATCGGGTCCGAAACTTTAACAATAAACGGACCACAAACAAAAACTCTGATCTTCCGATTGCGATCAAACAACGGATGCAATTGGCGCTTAGACTGTGATATATAACACAATCGTGTCCGGCCTTCAATCGCAGGTCATAACATATCCGCTCCTATTGAGCCTCGCGATTGAGCCCTTCGATTAAGTACTTATGATTCCATTGAGGTGTCGCCACGTGGTCAAGTGGACCCACGGGCCTCTGCTGCTGTGGGGGGCGATTTATATGTGTTTCAATGTATTAAAATGTTCCTCTTGCAGAACTCTCCCATCAACAAGACACTTGGGCTGTATATTATTTGTATGTTGCGATTTGCGATTGCGATTTGATCTCATCGCATCGCAAACTCCTTCATCAACAAGACACTTGGTTGTTGAGGGCTTTAAAACCTAAAGTAACTGGTTTTAATTACTCTGCTCCTCCGTAGAACAGATCTACGAAAAAATCTTCGTCCTTCCTCTGTGAAGAACGGCTCCGCCCATCACTTGTTAATTCTCCTCTGCAGTTTGTGGCTGCGCCCCATCAAAATTAAATTCATCCTTACAGTTCTCCATGCTCCTTAAATTTACAGTGTTGTGCACTCCATGCCCTGCTTCTGCTACTGCTGCTCTTGTACTTGTTTTCTTCTTGCCCAAAAGCATGGCAGATGACTTTAATATTTCAACACTCCTCCTTAAAGTCAGCTGCTGGGTTATTATTCATACCCAGACATTTTCTTAGAAATTCAAATGTCTTTTTTCCCAATGGTTTAGTTAAAATATATGCATGGTGTTCCTCTGTTTTACAATGTTGTAAAACAACTTCTCCATTGTTTACCAATTCTCTGATATAATGAAACTTTGTATCTATGTGCTTTGTTCTTTTATGAAACATAGAATTCTTTGACAATGCAATAGCTAAGCTATTGTCACAATAAATCACAGTTCCCTTTACCTATTCTTGGCACAAACTTCTCAACATCCTTCTCATCCAAATTTCTTGACACGCTGCTGCTGTAGCTGCCGCATATTCTGCCTCTGCTATAGACAATGCTCCAACCGGCTGTTTCTGAGAAGCCCATGAAATGGCTCCTGAACCCTTATGAAAAACATAAACGGAAGTGCTCTTCCGATCATCTACACTTCTAGCCCAATCACTGTCAATGTATCCAACTAATTCTGAATTTTCTGAAGTTGTATACAAAAGACCAAATATTTTTGTTCCTTTCACATACCTCATAATTCTCATTGTTGCTTGCCAATGTGCTTCTTTTGGCTTCTCCATAAATCTGGAAATTAGGCCAACAGCATGCATAATATCCGGCCTAGTTGCAGTAAAATACATGAGGCTGCCAACTATGCTTTTATACAAACTTGGATCAAAATCCTTACTGCTGTCATTCTTACTTAACTTCAATCCCATTACAGTGGGAGTAATTGCAGCTTTGCACTCCTGCATGTTAAATCTTTCTAAAACTTGATTTACATACTTTGCTTGAGATATAAAAATCCCTCTCTCATTTTGTTCTACTTCTATTCCTAAGAAGTATCTTAATAAACCCATGTCAGTCATTTCAAATTCATCCTTCATGACTGTTTTAAAATTCTCAACAAGGTAATCATCATTACCTGTAAAAATTAAATCATCAACATATAAAACAACAATCAACAGCTTACCATCCTTCTCTTTGATGTAGAGGGTGGGTTCTCCCTCACACTTTTCAAATCCATTCTCCAATAGATAGGAATCTATTCTGCTGTACCACGCTCTTGGTGCTTGTTTCAGCCCATAAAGAGCTTTCTTCAATTTACAGACCTTATGCTCTTGGCCTTTCTTCTCATATCCAAGAGGTTGTTCCACATATACCTCTTCCATTAAAACTCCAATTAAAAATGCAGATTTTACATTCATCTGATATACTTTCCATTTGTTTTGTGCTGCTATGGACAACACTGCTCTCACTGTCTCCATTCTTGCAACTGGTGCAAAATTTTCTTCCTAATCAATCCCTTGCTTCTGCTTGTATCCTTTGACAACAAGTCTGGCCTTGTGTCTTTCTACTTTTCCTTCAGCATTTCTTTTGGTCTTGTATACCCATTTAAATCCAATGACTTCCTTTCCTTCTGGGAGATCAACTAATTCCCATGTTCTGTTCTTCTCCATGGCTTTAATTTCTTCATCCATAGCTTCTATCCATTTTCTATCTTTAATAGCATCTTCATAATGAATAGGATCATCAACTTGACAATACAAAGAAAATAAGGAATTCATACCTTCATCTGCTTCTCCTTGCTCATAGATTTCTCTAAGGCTTCTGAATCTTGTTCCTCTTTCACTTGGTGTAGCCGTGCTTGATGAAGCACTCGATTCTGCTCCATGTGGCGTACTCGGTGAACCACTGCCGCTTCTTCTCAAGGGTGTTCTCACTGCCGCTTGAGGCATCCCTTGCTGGCCTTGCGCTACTGGAGGATGTGCAATGGATGGGTTATTAATCTCAACCACATCTACATCATCTTCATCATGAGATAAACAGTTTTTGACATTGACTGTTTTCTCAATACTTCCATCCCACGCTTCCTCTTCGATGAATTGCACATCTCTGCTAATTACAAAATTATTTGTGGATGGGTTATACAGTCTGTATCCTTTGGAATATTCACAGTATCCAAGGAAAATGCACTTCTCCCCCTTACTATCCAACTTCTTTCTCAATTTGTCTGGAATGTGTACGTATGCAACACACCCAAAAACTCTCATGTGGGTGACTCCCTGTTTTCTGCCACTCCACGCTTCTTCTGGAACTTTGTTCATCACGGCTTTTGTAGGGCATATATTCAAAATATATGCAGCACAATTTGCTGCTTCTGCCCAATACTCATTCAACAAGTTCTTTTCCTTTAGCATAATTATCACCATCTCCATTATGGTTCGATTCTTCCTTTCAGCAACTCCATTCTGTTGCAGCGTGTACCTTGTGGTAAACTGCTTGTGTATGCCATTCTCTCTGCAAAAACGCAGAAATTATTTTGAGATATATTCTCCTCCTCTATCGGTTCTGAGGACTTTAATGTGCAGTCCGCTCTGTTTTTCCACAAGAGCTTTAAAATGACGAAATTTCTGAAAGACTTCACTCTTATATTTCAGAAAATAAACCCACACTTTTCGTGTGAAATCATCAATGAAAGTCAGCATGTAATTGATGCCCGAAACAGATGCTGTTTGCATCGGCCCACATAAATCTGAGTGGATTATTTCCAAAGGTGCTTTCGCCCTTATGCTTTTCCCTGAAGGAAAATTTTCTCTGTGTTGCTTTCCCAAGATGCAGCCTTCACATAGGTTGTCAGGCTTCTCTATCAGTGGTAAACCTCTTACCATTCCCTTTCTGTGCAGCAAATTCAATCCTCCGAAATTGAGATGTCCAAATCTTAGATGCCATAACCAATTTTCATCTTTCTCTTCCTTCTGGAAGGCTTCTTGTGTTACAACTGCTACATTCTTTCCTTTTCCCTTCAAGTCAGTGTTGAGCTTGAGTGGAAACATTCTATTGCTGGTCATTTGTATTTCAGCAATAATTTTCTTACTTGGAGGTATATCTTTTATTGTGCACACATCATCTTTGAAAACTACACTGTAACCTTTATTTATGAGCTGCCCAACGCTCAAAAGATTACATTTCAGACCTGGAACATAATACACATCAGGAACAAATTTCTGCTCCCCATTTCTTGCTCTAATACTCACTCTGCCCTTTCCTTTGACAGATATTTTAGTATCAGTCCCTGTGGTCACTTCAGATTTAACTTCTTCATCTAGATTTGCAAACATTGCTTTGTTGCCAGTCATATGATTACTACATCCAGAATCTAAGAACCAAACAACATCATTTCTATCTTGTGCTACATTACAGGCTAACATCACATTACTTAGGTTCTTTTCCTCTTTTGCTACATTAGCATTCTGCTTATTTTTCATGTCATTTTGCTTCTTTCTACATTCATTGGCATAGTGCCCATATTTCTTGCAATAATGACATTGGACATTGGATTTGTCATACCTTTGTCCATGAGCATGTTGTTGTTGATGTCCACCTTGCTGGTTGTTGCATTGGCCATGGCTCTAGCTTTGACAATTGCCCCTTCCATGTGAATGTGAAGGGCTGTTCCTTCCACCTCTATTCTGGCTTCTGCCTCTTCCTCTTCCTTTTCCTTGACCTCTTCCTCTTCCTGAAGGCATCTGGGTCTTGAAGGCGTGCTCAAGAGATGAATGTTCATCTCTGCTCAATCTCTGTTCATGAGTTATTAGTGAGGCATGAAGTTCATCCACTGTGAACTGTGAGAGATCTTTGGTCTCTTCTATGGTGGTTATAATAACATCAAACTTTGAGGGTAAGCATCTCAAAAGTTTCTCTACAATCCTCCTCTCTTCAAGAGTTTCTCCATGGGATCTTATCTGATTGACAATCCCAATCAAATGTGTAAAAAATGTGTCAACACTGTCTGACTCTTTCATGCAAAGAGTTTCAAAGTCTCTTCTCAGCAATTGAAGTTTTTCTGTTTTAACTTTCTCCATACCTTGATAGGCTACTTTTAGAGTTTCCCATGCCTTCTTGGATTTCTTAGCTGCTGCTATCCTTGGAAACACACTCTCATTTATAGCTTGATATAAACAGAAGAGAGCTTTAGCATCTTTCTTCCTATTATTCTTCAACACATCCTTCTCTGCTTGAGTTAAGGCATTAAAATCCTGCTCATCAGCTGGTTCTGTAAAACCATCTTATACAAGTTCCCATAGGTCTTGTGAAACAAACAGGGCTTTCATGGTAATGGCCCAATAATCATAGTTCTTTCCATTAAATTGTGGAAGTTGAACATTTCCAAGACTCATACCAGTGCTTGGTCCAGCCATTGCTTCAAAACTGAACTCTGACTTTAAACAAACTGTCTTTCCTTTACTGAAAGAACAAACTCCTTTTTAAATACAATGCAACAGCACTATTATCTTTGAGAAATACCTGAACTTTGACCTTTGTTGAGCTTTTCACGCTGCTGGAGAAAACACTGCAACCGGTCTTCTTCTTCAGCTTCTTTGAGTCCTTCAAAGAGCCTGAACTAGCTCTGATACCATGTTGGAATATTGAGAATTCCAAACAAGGAGAGTAAGCTCCCCTCTACAACACAGAGAGATTAAAAACTTCTTTTGACAATGGACAAATTTTTTCAGACTTTTAAAACAACTTCTGTTACTTTCAAAACTGTTACAAATTCTTCCTCTTTAGAGAGGGATAACAAAAATGGTGACTGCTATAGACGCAGTGCACAAAATGACTCTATGTCTCTCAAGAACAATACTCTGTCTCTTAAAATTCACACTGCTGTGTATTTCTTCCTTTCGCGCTGCTGTGCGAAACACCAAAACAGAACAATACCATACCATTTACTCACGGGCCTTTTTTACATTATATATATATATATGGCCCGGCGGGAATAAAAAAAACATAAAACAAAATACAAAGGAAAAACCTTTGCGCAACAATAAAATTCAAATGTATGACTTGCGAGTGGGACCACATCGCAATCGCAAACAACAAACGAGTGCAATCGGGGCACACAACACAAAATTTCCGATTGCGATCCATAAACAGATGCGATGACACATTTCAACTCCAGCCTATAATATCAATCGGGTCCGCCACTCCAATCGCACCAAATTACAAAAGGCATGCGATCAATCGGAAGTTCCAATTGCGATTACAACGGACGCGATGGCCCGATATAAAACATGGCATATAAATCGATCGGGTCCGCGCTTTAAACAATCGCGCGACCAAACAAAAAAACTCCGATTGTGATTGAACAACCGGATGTGATGGCGCATAAGTTGTAGTGTATAATACAATCGGGTCCGGCCTTCAATTGGAGGTCATAACATATCCGCTCCGATTGAGCCTTAAGATTGAGCCTTGCGATTAAACTTTTGCGATTCCATTAAGTGATTGCCACGTGGTCAAGTGGACCCACGGGCCTCTGCTGCTGTGGGGGGCGATTATAATATGTTTCAATGTATGTTTTATATAACCGTTCCATTGCGGAACTCCGCCATATCAACAAGACACTTGGGTATTGTAACATTACGATTTGTGATTGCGATTTGATCGCATCGCATCGCAGATCTCTTATCAACAAGACACTGCTTCAAAAATAACTTTGTTTGTTGAGGGCTTTAAAGCCCGAAATGACTGTCTTTTAATTTTATCTACTCCTCCGTAGTTATGATCTACGGCTTTCTCCATTTCTTCTTCAATACAACTCTGCCCCATCACAAAATTAGTTTCTTCTCTGCAATCTGCGGCTGTGGCCCATCAAGAATTTAATTTCATTCATACGGATTTCTCCATGCTTCTTCAATACAGAGTGCTGCGCACTCAATCTCTGTTGCTGCTGCTGCTTCTGCCTTTGTACTTGTTTTCTTCCTGCCCAAAGGCATGGCAGATGAAAACATGGGGGATATCCGATTTGGGGATGCCTCACATATATTCCACACCGGTTTTGATTATGTTCTTGCTTTTCCAGTTTTGGAGATTATTATAATATAACAATTATTAATTTTTTTTTTAATTTCAAATTTATTAAATTCATAATAAAATAAAAAAATGAAAAAATTATATATATAGATGTGATAAATGGTATATATTTATTTAGTGTAAATTCATTTTCATTCTGGAACTTCAAGCAATCAAACTATTTTTATAAGTAATTATTCTAATTCTAATTCTCTTTGGTTAGACGAAGATCTTACTCTAGCTAAATGGTACAAAAGAAGCTCTAAAGATCAAGGGGAAAATTTGTTTGGGTCTGAGCTAGTCAAGCTCTGTAGTGCTCAAGATCTCATAATTTGCAACTTTCTAAAGAAGTGGCCCAATTCTAGCCAGATGACCTGTATCCATGGGCTTGGTAGCAGAGTGGTAGACTGTTATTTACGATGTCCATTTATACAACGAAATAATGAATTTTGACATCTTAAATGACCACTAACCTTGACTCATATCATAGACCTTTAATTGTAACGCTCAATTTTGTCATGCATAGAGATCCCATAGAAGATAATCCTTATATCCAAAAGAACTTAATCTTTGATAAAAATAAAAATGATCTTTTTCTAAATGAATTAAAAATTAATTTGCTTTCTTTATCTAGTATAGACAACATAGAAGACCTCTATCATAATTTTACTACAACCCTCTCATATTCTATTAACAAGTTCTCAATTGAAGATTCAAGTAATAAAAGAAATAGCAAAACCAACCCTTGGTATGATAAAAATTGTAAAAGTGCTAAGAGAGAAATTAAGGAAGTTGTTGATGAGTCTCTTAAAATTGGCAAGATAAAAATATACAAAGCCCTAACTAAAATGTAGTATATTTATAAAATACAAGAAAATCTCTTACACCTCTCTAAGGTAGCTCCTAAGAAATTATGGAGGGACATTCTAACTAGAAAAACTAAAGATAGTAATAGAATTGCTTTACACGACTGGAATTACTACCTTGAAAAACTTTATGAACCTCCAAATATCATAGAAAAATTTGAAACCCTGCTCACAACGAAAGAAGTTTTCTCATTAGAAGACACAGATTTTGGGGTTAAGCACCTGGAAAATAGAAAAGCAAAGGACATTGAAGGTTACCAGGCAGAAATCTTAAAAATTGGAGGTCCTGTCCTCATCCCTCACATCCACAAGCTTTTCAATCAAGCAGTCAAGTAAGGGTCCCCTAAACCATGGACTCGGAGCCTCATTATTCCTATTTTTAAAAGTGGGGATACAAATAACCCCTCTAATTATCGGATAATTATGATTAGCCCCATCTTAGCCAATTTATATGGTATTATTTTGGAAAATAAGATGAGCATATGGTTTGAAAGTGAAGGCAAGTGGGCTAAAGGCCAAGCGGGTTCTAGAAGGCAGCACTCAACAACGGACCACCTCATTACGCTTAGGATCATTGTGGAGGAATTTCATAATGATAAATCCAATCTCTTTTGTTGCTTTGTGGACTTTAAAAAGGCTTTCGATACGGTACCTAAAAATAACCTATGGAATAGATTAGAAGAGATAAAGTTTCCTTTCGAGTTGAGAGTTGCTGGTATAAGATTATACGAGAATGTAATTGCCAAGTTTAAGAGCAATGAGGGGTGTTTGAAGGATATTAAGTGTGATATCAGAGTTAAACAAGGTTTCCCCCTCTCCCCTACCCTATTTGGCATTTACATCGACAAGCAAGAAGATTGTTTAGAAGAAGCAGGTTGTGCTGGCACGATCTTAGCTGTAATAGTCGTCATCCTTCTTCTCTATGGTGACGACATTGTTCTTCTGGAAAGGTGCCCATCTAATATTGATAAGAAACTAAGACTTCTTAAGGATTTCTACTCTACCATGGGTATGACTGTTAACACTGAAAAAAAAAAGTTATGATTATCAAATCCAGGAAGGACACTTATGCTAATTTTGTATATGACAATAGCAACTTGGAGGAAGTGTCTTCTTACAAGTACCTAGGAATTGATATTCATCACAAGCTCAACTCAAATTATAGCATTGAGAAAAGGATTAATGGAGGGTGCAAAGCTTATTTTGGTCTTGAAAATAATTGTAAAGAAGCAAACCTTATGATGTGGGATAAAAAGAAGCCCCTCTTTGAAAATTTAGTCATTCCTGTTATCTTGTATGGATGTGAGGTTTGGGGTTGGAGCATCTCTAGAGAATCCTAGAGAAATATTGAGCAAATCCAAAAGAGTTTTATAACATATAACCTCAAAATTAAAAGAAATACACCATATCCTATTCTCCTTATAGAAGTGGGTCTTTCCCCTATCGAGAGTCTAGCTATGACTAGGCTCCTGTTGTAAAAGCACAAATTCAATAACATGGGAGACCATAGACTTCCTAAGCTAGCTTTAAATTCCATCCAAAACCACCTAAGGCTCAAACGATGTTGGTATAAATATACCAGGTCCTGGTTAAACCATTGGGAGATCGATGAAAATGCTGCATTGCAAAATATTAATAACATTAAAATAGTGTTACTTCTAAGTTTAAAGAGAAAATGTGGTGTGAGAAAGATTTAGAGACTAAAATAAAATTAAGATAATATAAGGAGGTCGTCAACCCTACTCTAGAGGATCAAAAGTATCTCTCTATTTTAAGTAGCTCAAAGAAAAAAATTAATATAGCCAAGATAAGAACGAACTCTCATGAGCTCCATAGTGAAACAGGATATTTGCAGTTCCTAAAACACCATGGTGGAAAAGATCTTCCATTTGTGTGAGAATATGAACATTGAGGATGAAAATCACTTTCTCTTTGAGTGCCCTGCGTACACCCACATTAGATCTCAGTTTCATAATCTTTGTTGCAATACCGACCTTCCTAGACTTTTAACATGTCAAAATTATAGTGAGCTCGGGATGCTTCTCTCCAAGCTCTTTGAGCACAGGAGTTCAATTTTAAAACAAACTAAATAATTCGTTTCTTTAGGTCAGATAGACCAAAGTTGGTCTTAGTCGAAGTTAACCATCATCATCATCAAATTGAAAATAAATTATATTTAAACTTTATAAATATTGAGAAATATTAAATTTAGAGGTGAAAATCTTTTTTAAAGTTTTTTTAATCTACAAATATTTTCACCTGAAAAAATTATACACAAAATAAAACTGGAATTGAAAATAGATATATGCCATTTATGGACTTAATACACAATATGAAATTAATTACACATTTTCCTCATTCTAACTAAAAACTCTATATCTATCATGCATCAAAAGGGATGCAAACGGGATGCAAACGTCTACTCAAGTTTTCTAATTTTTCCTTTTTTAATTTCATTAATATCAATTTCATAAAATATGTATATGTCACTTGTCAACTCCATGTTTAATATGGAAGAAATTATGCTTCTCTAAATGTAAACTTTTCCTCAAATATTTTCATTTAAAAAAAAAAAAAAAAAAAAATTAACCTCCAAAACTTAATTCCTCTCAACCCATCATAAATCCCATTTGTATAAATCTATGTTAATGCCCTGTCTTCCTCACCCTCCCCTCCTCCCTCTCTCGAATTACATTGAAATATATAATTATTATTATTATTATTATTAATTTTAAAATTTATGTTGCTAAATTTATATTAAGCATCCAAAAAATTACACCTCTCTTATATATATTATTGATAATTACTTTTTAATATGGTAAGGATTTTTTTAATATATTAGGATTTTTTTCATATTTAATGGTTTTAATTAATTTTTATATATATAATTGAAATTAAAATATTTAATTTATAATTATTTATTATTTGTTTAATATGACTTGTCAATTTTATAATAAGAATGGATGAAATGACACCTTTATATTTACAATATTAAAAGAAATGATTTTAAGTGCATATTGAAAGTAATTCCCTAAGTAAAAAGCTTATTGAAAGTAATCCCCTCACCCCGAGGATTTATGGTCTTCCTAAGATTCATAAGGATGGTGCTCCCCTTCGCCCCATTGTCAACACCATAGGTGGTCCAACTTATCTGCTTGCTAAATTTTTAGCCAGTAAGCTGAAACCCCTTGTGGGTCGCACCAACTCCTTTGTCAAAGACTCTTCTTCCTTTATTAATGAATTGAAATACATTAATTTGGATCCAGATGATAGGTTTTTAATTTTTGATGTTGTATCATTATATACTTGCATTCCCATTAAGGAATCCACTGATGTCATCTCTGGAGTTAGGGATCATGATACTACTCATCTCGTGGAGATCTGTCTAACCTCGACCTTCTTTAGTTTTGAGGGTGAATTATTTGAACATACATGTGGTGTGGCTATGGGTTCCCCCCTATCCCCTGTGGTTGCTAATAGTTTCATGGAAGACTTCGAATCTAAGGCCCTTTACTCCTCCCTTTTTCAACCTAGGCTTTGGAAAAGGTTTGATGATGACATCTGTGTGGTGTGGCCCCATGGTAAAGAGAATCTGGACCTTTTCTTCGAGCATCTTAATGATCAATATGACTTCATTAAGTTCACTATGGAATTTGAAGTGGATGGTAGCCTGCCCTTTCTAGATGTCCTTCTTTCGAGGAATGATGATGGTTCCTTCTCTCATCAAGTCTTTAGAAAGAAGACGCATACTAAGCAATATTTACATGCTAGTTCTCATCATTTCCTGGCTCATAAGCTTGGCGTTCTTACTACCCTAGTCACCAGAGCCTTTAGAATCGCCGATGTACACCACTTTGAAGGTGAAAAATCACATCTCTTTAATGTCTTCCGTAAGAACGGTTATAGCAGGGCTCAATGTCTTAGAGCTTTTCAAAAAGCTGGAAAAGGTCTTGGGGTTAAGAAAGATCCTCGTGATCGATTATCTGGAGTTCACCTTCCGTTTATCCAAGGTACTACTTATAAAATCGCTAGGATCTTGAAGAGACATAATGCGTCTTCAATTTTCAAGCCTCTCCACACCATTCGTAGTTCGCTTAGATCGGTTAAGGACCCGATCTACCCAAAGGATGGTAAGGGGGTTTACTTGATTCCGTGTTCCTGTGGGACACCTTGCATAGGTGAAATTGGTCGATCAATTAATCAAAGAATTCATGAACATGTCGTGACCCTAGGCATGGTAGATCACGGTCCTCTGCCTTAGTAGAGCATGCTGAAAAAACAAATCATCACATTTCTATTGAAGATACTGAGGTTATTGCGAGGATTGACCATTTCCACCACTGAAAGTTGAGGGAAGCCTTGGAAATCGAAAAGAGGCCGGTTAACCTTAACATGGAAGATGGGTGGAGTGTTAGTAGATGTTGGATTCCTGCCCTTCACTCTTAGTTGTTTTTTCCCCCTCCCTTTTTCTCCCTCTGTTCGTTCCCTCTTCTCTTGTTCCTGGTTCCTCTCTCCCTGTCTGTTCATTTTGTTTTATTATTTTAATTCTTGTTAGTATGATTTTTATTATTAGTATTAACCTTATGTTTTAATTTGAAAATTGCCTATTAAGTAATATTAAATTTATTAATTAATGAATTAATCTTATATATTATTTATTTATTTATTTATTTTTATTTTTTAAACTATTAATGAATTTTAATTATATAACATATAATTTAAAGTATTAAAATAATAAAAATATTAAATGATATTAAAATAGTATTAATATTATATTATTGAAAAAGTATTATTATTAGATTATATTCAAATATAGTGAAATAGAAATTAAAATATAATTAAATTAAAAAATATAATAGAATTAAAACTAAAAAATAATAAAATATGACAAAAATTTTATTCAATTTTTTCATTCCAGTCAAACTACCCTTTTTTTGAACCACACTGGCTAGTTCGAAACGCGTTGACAAAATTTTCTTGATTTTCACTGAAAATTCTTATGCATATATCTTTTTGTAAAAAGTTATATAATTATTTAATTGGATTCGATATCAAAATATTTTGATTAACATTGAATTTTTTTTATTATTAATATTTTTATTTTGCAAATTTGTTATATCATTTTTTTTCTTGTAATTTTGAAATTTATTATTTTATAATATCTACATATGCATAATGATGATGCAATATATTACATAAAATCGTATTTGTCAATAAAATGCATCCATTTACTATAATAAAAAAAATAAAAAATCTTTTAATTATTTTATATTGAATTGATAAATCATTATTTCATTTAAAATTAACAATTATTAAATTGAAAATTTTAATTATTAAAATTTTTAAATTTTTATGAATATTTTATATCAATTAGATATTTTTTTTTTGGTAAACTAGGTTATTCTATTAATTCTAAAAAGAGAAGTTAGATATGCTACAGGCGGGGTTGGCAAGCTGCCCAGTTTCGGGGCTGCCTCAAGGGAGGAAACCAGCCCGCACAAAACTTAAGACTTAAAAATACAATATGCGTAGTAGCGCTGATGTATCTAAGAAGCAAAAAATATGCAGAAGCAAAAAAGCACTAATGGTGGCAAGCTTGACAAAAACCATGAAAGAGTTGTGCGGCTACGCAGGCCTCAATGGGGCAAGTAGGTGCTTGCGCAGCCGCTTTCTCCGAATCTGCCAGCAAACGCTTGGGTTTGTGGATCGGAGCACAGAGGATGGGGGACTTCGGATCTGCCCCGTTAGGGACGCGCATCCAAATGCCATTGGAATCCATCACCCAGACATCTGAATCATCATATTCCTTCTCCTAAACTAGCAGCGGGTCAGTCTTGCGGAGTTGGGGTTGCGTCTAGTGAGTGATGGTGGACTTCTGCAGACCACGCATACCTCTCTACGCAGCTTGCACATGGGTTGCTTCCTCTACTCAGGTTCAGGGCTCTGATGTGAAATTTTTTTGGAGGAGGAGCCTTCCATTGACTCTAGTCGATTGTCCTCGCCACGGTGATACCGTCCTAGGAGAGCCCCTCTCTGTGCACCTCGGATGGTTCTCTGGTGTATTCTGGGGGCCATTTTACAATAAGGAAGGGGGGAGAAGTCAAGGGAGGGATATGAAGCATGCGGACAAGCATCACTAGGGCTCGGGGAGTCAGAGGGGCTGGGGGAGAGTTGCGCAGAATGGGATGTCACAGCCTAGAGGGGATTTCGCGACACAACATTAATAATAGGGCTGCGTGGCCTTCTGAAATCAGGGAAGTGCCAAAGATGAGGTAAAAAAACGAAAGGAAGAGGGAAAATACATTGGGTTGTTCGGGGTTGGGAGCTCATCCTTGTGACAACCTCATTAAGAGTTAACTAGTATTAACTAGTTAAAGAAAATTTGCTTATTTTTGTTTTCTGGCAAGAAAGACTTAATTGTTATTGTTTATGAAAAAAACAATTATTTTGTTTTTGTTATTGAGTTAACAGGAGGAACTAATGAATGAAAATAAAATATTTTAAGTTGTTGGTAAAAAATTTCCAAGAATAGGATGTGGTTGGGGACAGTTGGAAAACAGTTACCTACTCCTATGAGGATAAAGTTGAATCCCAGGAGAGGAGTAGGGGTTCTGTGCAAAAACTGGTAAAGGGGAGTATTTTCTAGAGCTGGTGGTGATCAATTGAAAATAACTCACAACAACCCTTGTAAAGCCAAAAAATTTGTGATTTTGACTGGATTGGCCATCCAGAGGTCATAACAGAAAGAGTAAATCTATTCCACTGTTAACCCGTGGCACTGTCTAGATTCTGGAGCTAGGGGGCAAGAGGAGGACGTCATAGCCTCCCTTGATGGTTGGGAGGACCACAGTTTGAAAGATTAATTTCCAGATAAGTATGCCGAACTTGAGTATGTTGAACTATAGTCTTAATACGAAAAGTTTAGACTGTTATGGTTTTACTAATTTTATATTGCATCTGTAAAGAACTAAATATCGAAGTTCTGCTAAGAGATTGGCATGCATTTTCTGTATAAATAAAGTTCAGATATATGTTAGTAGAATAATTTTCTGTGTAGAGGAAAGAAAGATTCTACTACTAAATTTACATTTATAATTTATGTGGCCTGCGGCATGAATCTGCATGTTTACTTTATCAAAAATGTATAGGGTTTCAATGCTTCTACAGGAGATAAATAGTATTATTGTAATACAGCCATAAGCATACTGTACGAATAGATACCAAAAAGTCCTCAGTAAGGAAGAAAAAAATGAAATGATATGAATAGATATGAAAAATAATGCATTCTGTAATATACATTGAAACTTATAGACTTAAACTTCTTGAATACTGTTATTGTAGTAACCAGTAAGTCAAGAAAACATAGAACTTGAGGTTCCGGGTTTGGGCCGAAACCCTACCCTTGCCCATTGTTCTTTATAAATAAACTCTATACACAGTCCTTCAATCGGTGGACTGGTTACCGTGATACCTATGATAAGCATCGAATAAGCAAAGAAAAATTGGCAGTGTGTAAGTTAACTGCAACACTCTATTTCAGAGGCAAAAATCAGAACCTACACAAAGGAATCCATAGAAAACCCTTGTCGCAATAACATGAAACGAGTAAGTAATATTCTGGTACATGATATATATATAAAAACTAACAAATATATTTCTCACGAGTACCATACGAAAATGATTATGCTTTGAGATAGAAACCAGAGTGAAAACCCTTAGAACGATAGAAAAATGCAGTACGAAACCCTGTCTGCAAGAAGAACTAATAGCAAAGGACGAAAGCTATGCAAATCTTTCAGTTCGTTGCCAAGACAAGAATATTATATAGCAGTAAAATGATTTATAAAACATTCATTATTGAACTGTAGTTGACAATGGGATTTATGCTTCTACACATAACAATCTTGCAAGAAGAAAAGCTTCAAGAAGGTTGTAATGTTTATATATATAAATAGAAAATAACACAATGTTTAAGGTTCCATGTAAATGACCGAACGACCATTCTCAGCCTCGGCCTTAATAATAAAACACAAAATATCTTAAACTGTTAACAAAACCCTGGGATTCGATATCAGTACTCGTATTACATCTGTAACAAAACCTAAGATTCTTTGAATAAATAAGAATTTTTATGCTGCAAGATTGTAAAACCCTAAGTCAGGATTTAAACCCCGAGTTTTCTTATGAATTCCATTGAAGCTACAGCTACCAAACTCTCGTTACAACGCAGTGTACTTGTTGATGGGAGAAGTAATATTAGCCACGGAATGATGTTAAGCTGGTGAAAGGTTGACGGTAGGGTTTGGCGAAAACCCACTAACCTGTAAAGCAAGAAAACCATGTTAGGAAAAATGAGTTCATAAGCCAGATTATTGAATGACGAAAAAGGATTTTAAAAACAAACTAACTCTAGACTGGGGAATTTCTTGGGTAGCATACCTGTTGGGAATCGACTCTCATGAAATCTGAAAGATTAAAAATTCTAATGGTTAATATAAACTTGTTTTGAAGCCTATAGCCGAATTTGCAACCTGTAAGGAGATTAAATCCTGAAAAGAATTAAGCTGGAAGGAAGGGTTACCTTGTATTGTTGTTTCACACCAGGGCTAGTCGGAAATCTTAAGCCCTTGAGCAAGTAAGAGAGCCATTCTTCTCTACAAACCATAAGTCCAATAAGGAAACGAATCTCCGGAAATAAAATATGAAATGAGCTAAAAAATTTTACAATATAGCCAAGATAGAGCTAGATTATCATGGCGAATAGAGCACAACAAGGAATTTGACTGTTTGGGCTTACCTTAAAGACCAAACTCATGACGGAGAAGCCAAAGAGGAGCAGAACCCTGCAAGCGTGCCATGGAGGAATGAAACAGCTACAAGACTAACCAAACTGGCAGAAGTCTCTGGATTTTTCCCTCGTAAAATGTGTGGAATCCGAGGCATGTTTTACAACTTTCTTGGTTAATAAAGGTCGTTTACAGCTATGCTAAAATGGAGTTGACATCTATGCCTCGAAGAGAAAGTTATCAGGCAGTGTGGCATTCCTTATCTTGAGAAAACCCTCATACTAAATTTAATCTTGGCAGTGGATTCGATAATAAATACATGTGTAAATTTTTTAATATGCTAAGTGGAACAATTTTTTTTTTTATGATGATAATTAATTGTTGGATGATAGTGACAAGTGGTATCAGAGCTGGTTGCTACACTGGGATCCTAAGGGTCTACTAACAGTGAAGTTGTGTATGTGTATAGTGCATTGAGAGGAAGCGAGGGATATGAGAGGAGCTACAGCATCTCAGTCACAACCAGAGGAAACTCAAGCCCCAACAGTTATGACTCCAGAAATGTGGGTTCAATTAACTGTGGAACAACACCAAAAGACTAGTCGGTTGCTTGAGGAACAACAGCATCAAACTGAATTTTTTCTAAACACAGTACAACAACTACAAGAAGAAATGATAAGAGTCCAGAAGGACAATGAGAGATTGTTACAAGAGCAAGAGAAGATTTTAAAGAGTTTATCAGATAAACAAAATCAGGAGATGGGATATCCCAGTGCTGAAAAAGAATTATCAGCAGAACAAGAATATCAGCAAACTAGAAACAACACTACAGGAAGAGATGAAAAGAGTCCCTCCCAGAAAAGCCACAACAAGAATTATAATGAGGCGGAGTCGGGCAATTTGTCTGACCGGCAAGACAATAAGAGACAGAAAGTGGAATTGCAGGGGGGGGTTCGCAAAATTAAACCACCAACTTTTGATGGTGAGGCCAAGGTGTTAGTATGAATCTTTCTTCGTAAAATATCCCTTTAGCTACGCATAAAAAATAGCCCTAACATCGATTATGGCTGCAAAATATCTTTAAGTCTGCTGCATAAATATAGATCTAAGCGCAAAAAGACATTAAGCAGATAAAATATAGTATGGCTCAATGCATCCAATAGACAAGGCAAGAACAAAATGTTTAAAAGAATGATTTGTATTATATTAAAGAATGGGGCACCTGAGAGGAAAACAAGAAAGGTGTTTTCCGGTTCTCCTCAGTGGGATGGGTTCTTGGAAGTCCTCAGTGTTTCAGATCTAAAATTCCTCTTTCTTATTGGTGTAGAAAAACAAACATGGAACTCAATGGGAGTTCATAAAACAAAAATGGAAAATGGTGACCAAGAGTAGATCCAGAGTGATCTAATGCAATGAAGGTGACTAATGAATGGGGAAAACCCCCTATTTATAACAAAATATTGGGGCGGTCTAGAACTCGGTGCATGAATAAAATATTATTAATCGAATTCTAGAAGCACCCTTTAGGAATATTTTATTATATTTGTTAGAGGGAAAAGGGTTCTTGACTTGGGTCAATTCTTTTATTTATAAATAATAAATAAATAAATGGTTTATTTATCATCTTAGGGAAGTGATGGGAATATAATTAAATAAATAATGGTTTATTTAATTATTTATGGATGATTTAGTCAAATTTAACTAAGAATATTATTTAAATAATGATTTAAATAACTAATTCTTAGGGAATAATTAAATAAATAAGGATTTATTTAATTAAGTTCCTTATTTTGGGTTAAATATGACCAGGAAATATAAACAAATAAGTTATTTTATGTGGTGAAAGCAGTTTTACTTAGGGTAAAATTGGTCTTACATGGTGTACTTGGGTTCATCTAATAATAACAGGTTAGATGACCAAAAATTGGTGTAACATATTTCCCCCCAACGTACGAGTGTTAGGAGCAAATCATATGACCGAAGTATGTTGTAAGAACTCAATCACTAGGCATCAAGAGAGAGGTGAGAGAGAAATGTAAGGATGTCTGAGGTGTGAAAGGACTAGACCCTGAGGACATGAGACTTATAGGTGCAACAAGTCTCTATGAAGTGGTACCTGTGCTAAAGGCGGCGGGGGAGGCATACCTATACCCGCCGAGACAAAGTACAAAGAATAAGGCGCTCGAAAAACCACTGAACGCAATAAGTACAAAGAATAAGGCGCTCGGAAAACCACGGAATGCAATAATGAAGCATGTGCTGGCCTAAA
The DNA here is from genome assembly GCA_034641835.2 of Pinus albicaulis. NCBI lineage: Eukaryota > Viridiplantae > Streptophyta > Pinopsida > Pinales > Pinaceae > Pinus > Pinus albicaulis. Next base: position 235,625,147 of record CM076573.1, read on the forward strand.
TAGGAGCCAGATAAATAACATGATGAATCCCACATACATGCGATGCCTGGTGTTAGAGTCGGTATAGTCTTACCTCCGTCAAAGATCAAAAAATCTTTGTTGCATTTCATTTTAGGTGTCTCATCTAGTCCAGTCAGTTGCATTCCGTTAGGAAGCATCAATTATATGACAGAAGGGTCTTGTCTCTAATTTTCCCTCATGTCAGGTATCTGTTGGTTTGTGTCTAATCATCAAAGTTTATCAAAGTCAATGTTACAGTTCTTCATAGTCATGGATGGTCTTTTGGTCAGCAAAGAGTCATTTCAGTCATTAGGTCTAGGGTTTTGTCTTCAAACATGTCAAATAATGCCAGCAGGTACATGAGGATGTTTCTAAGAAGTTTTCATTCCAAAATTTTCATCATCAATAATGCTGAGAATGATTCTTCTTCAAAACTCTGTTTGGAAGAAGAAATCGTCAAATTTATTATTTGTAATAAATGTAAATATATTTTCAAACTTTTTCAATTGTAAAGTTCTCAGGCGTAGCCCTGGTCACCTTGCCAAGTTCCAGGCCATTCATCCCTACAAGACGGACAAGATAGTTCATCATTCAGCTCAGAAAATCCCAAATCAAGCAAAACAGAGTTTCAAATTGAAGTGTCAAAGGTTTCAAAACTACAAAAGTGGGTTTTCCACGTCAAAAATCAAGGTCCATGATATATAAGGCATTTATGGTGTTTAGATAATCCATTCACATGCCAAGACATCAGAGAACCAAAGACAAGTCGTGGAGGAGCGAAAGAATTGTTTTAGGCTGAATTGTGTGTTGAAATCAGCTGCGCGGCGCGTTGGTTGAGTGCCGCGGCGCACATGGCATGCATGGCGCATTGGGTAGTTTTCCGCAGTGTAAAAATACACTGGCGCGACACACATAGCGTGCACGGCGCGTTGGGCTGGTGCGCGGTGCACAGAGCCTCCAAAGTAGATTCTCACCATTTCTTCATCAAATTTCCGAAACGACTCAAATTTTTTACTCCAAGTAAGTTCACGGGATTGTGAAATTGCCATTATCAGTGTTTAATTTGAATGGTGTAAGCATAAACCCTATCTTTTAGACAAAGGCTGTTCCATAGGGTTTATATTTGAAGTTTTAAAATTTGGTTTTGGTGCTGAACCCCTGTCATATGTCACCATATTTTCCCTTTCCTCCACAGTTCTACTGTAACTACAGTTCATTCCTATTCCCCTATATTCCACAATCACTCATATCACTTGTCCCCATTTTTCCTATTTCTAAACCCTACCATTTCCTACCATTTTCCCTCTCCCATATCATTTGTAGCAAATTCCCAAACCCCACATTCCTAAACACAGTCAAGTGACTGTTAACACATTTCAAATCTCACTTGACAAACTCCACAGTCCACTTTTCCCACTGTCCCATATTCCTCACAGTCCCTCATTTCCCTTTGGCACACATTTGGCACTTGGAGACAAAGACACCAAGTCCTCATTTATCATTTTCAACAAACCAAACATACACTTGACATATACCTTGCAACACCATGACAGACACCAACACATCCTATGAACAAGACAGTGATTCCGCCACTGAACTACATGCACCAGGAGAACACTAAACGTTAAAAAAGGGAGGATAGACTCCGAATCTTGGCCGAAGCTTCATCAGCTAAGCATGATACTTGATGATGGACCTTTAGTCCAAATTTCAGCAAATTTGGAGAAAATTTTGTCAATTTTGAATTTTTGGTCACAAAACAGGTTTTTTTACCCGACGCGTAGCGCCACCTTGCGCGCGCTTACGATTGGGAGATCTTCTGGAGGAAAACTTGGTATTTATGGATTTGTTATGAAAATTTATGCATGCTTAGCAATGGCCTAATAATTTCATCAAGTTCTGGGTTGCCTAAAGGGTCAAAAACACCCTAAAATTGGCCTTTCTGCCACCTTTTGCACCCACAGGAAGCAGTGTTGGGAGATTGAACTTTTGGAGGGGTAAATGGACACCAAATCCAGAAATTCCACTTGGGTTGGAAAGTAGACAGGCAAGGATTTCCGACGAGCTATCATGAGCCCAATTTCAGGATGTGCCTCAATATCAGCTCCAAAGTTGTGCTACGCATAGAGATTTTGGGCGCGGCGCATAGAGGATTTTGGCCTATTTTTCACTCCACAGCTCAGAATTTCACCTAGTTTTGGCCAGTTTCACTTTTTCATGTAACTTTTGATCTACCTTGATGTAATTTTATAACCATGATGTAATTTTGGCACATATTTACTTGTTCTATAAGATTCATTCACCAAAAGGTGAAATGTGAGTGAATGGATCAGTTTCCTAGCATATAGAGGCAAGTTGTTTCATGGCCTATTTTCTAGTTCCTAGTTTAGATATGGTTGAAACAGCCCCTAGAATGATGAGCTTGACCCCTAGAGGCATGGGAATGGGTTAGGCTTGTCTATATGATGTATTTTTTCAGTCATTTTCAGGGTTGAACTCTTGGGAATAGTTTGGCACCTCATTGTATATTCATTTCAGCATTTTTGGCAAAGGAAAGACCAGGGTTTTGAAGCACTTGTTGGGATCCTTGTGGCTCTGAGTTTTGATGATGTTTTTCTCCATGTAATTGTAAGTTCATTAATGTTCTATGTATTCCATTTCCCTTCTCTTTGCTTCTGAAATTAAACAAATGAGTGACTAAGGTAGAATTCATTAGTTTGCTGGTGCTCTCCCTTAAAATTTTGTTTAGTTTTACATGTTTTCATCTGTTTGAAGAGGATCCTTGCAGCCTCTTGCCCTCTTCAGCTCCTCAGCAGTCTTTTCTACCCATTCATTCAATCTAAGACATCAAAGCCACTGCCTTCCTTGCCCCAACTTGAACTCTGCAAGAATTGGCCTCATCCCCAAGCCCAAAATTGCCTTTCCCTTGATCCAACAAAAAACCCCCAAAAACTCGATCAAACTCCTTTATTCATATACCTAGCCTAAAATTATCTTTCATTTCAGTCATCTCAAGCCCTATTGATTACTTATCACTGAGATTGACCCGAAGAGAGTCCTCTCCTGTTCTGGTAGGGCTAGCTACCAGACTAAGCATGGTATGATGTTACCCTAAACTCTGCCTTCCTTCAGCCTGAGGTAGATTTAGGCAATAACATAGTGGCAACCATACTGGGGAGAAAATGGTTTGCTTGTTGGTGTTATTTGTTTTATAAGCTACAGACGGAGCCTGAAGTTATGCTAGGAAGCCTTTGAAATGCTCTTGCTTTGCATTAGCGAAAGTAGATAAATGCTGCTTCAGTCAATCTCCGGTCTAGTTTGTAAACGTAACATCTAAATTATAAATTGCCCCAGTACATGTATCAAGTTCAGATCTGATGGTTGATGGTGGACAACTATCAGACATAAGAAGGCTGAAAAACATTCATCTGGTGACTCCAACTCATGTAGAGACTCCACTGGAGGACTTACTCTTTCTCTAAGAAAATGGAAGGATCTTACACAAAGATCAGGTATTCAAGTTGGAATTTCATCCAAGACATTTTGTTCTTTGTCATAAATTATTTCTTCTCTTTTCCCGAGAATGTCAAGAAGGCTTTGCAAAGTATATTGTATTTGAGAAAAGATCCTCGCCCTACATTTGGCTCGTTCCCTTTGAAGATTGTGAATGCCAAAGATTTGCATGCTTTTGAACTTGATCAAGACCTTGCTTCTGAATCTTGTGATGACCGTCTTCAAATTGATGAACTTCAAAGGACCACGACTGCTTCTATACCTTCTGTACATACCCCTATACCTTGTAAAATTCCAGATCGATACAAGCCTCTGATTTTACCTCCTATATCCCATGCTTTCCCTAAAAATTATGACCTATATCTACCAAGATTTGAAGGTGAATGCGACAACATCACTGCTGAGAGACATGTTCTGAATTTTGAGTCTTTTCTTGACCTTTTTGAAGTTGATGAAGAGGATGTCAATATTAGGCTTTTTTCTCTTTCTTTGCAAGGCAAAGTCAAGAGTTGGTTCAAAGCCCTGCTTGATGCGAGCATCTCAGATTTCCAGTAGTTCGTCGAAGTTTTCCTCGATAGGTGGGTGGTCAGATAGAACCTTTTCTTGATTATAGAAGAGTATAACCAGCTGAAAATACTGCCAGGGGAGACATTACAACAATTTTCTGTGAGATTTAACCAAGTTTATTTTTCGATGCCAGTTGATATAAGACCTCCTCCTATATCTTCTCTCTTGCACTATCCGGGTGCCTTTGATCCGGAAATGGAGTTTCAGCTGAGAGAAAGGAATCTTGCAACACTTGAAGAGATGCAGAACAATGCAGTAAATGTAGAGGCTCATTTGTTGATCCGAAGGGCAAGGTTGAAGGAAGAAGAGATGAAAAACATAGATCCGGAGAAATTGACATGTCTAGAGGTAAAGCTTGACATTTTGGTAAGTGCAGTGGAAGAGATGATGCAAAATATCACCACAAGGAATGAGTGTAATGTTCAAGCCCATGGCTCACTGATTGAAGAAGAACAAGTTGTTGATCCAAAACATTTTGTTTCTTATTCCAGTTGTCATAGTGATTGTTTTATAGATCATCTTGGAGAAGAGAGAGCCGTTGATATGACATGTATGCTTTATGATGTGTTTTATACTGATGATTTGCCTCAGTTTGATCAGTATGATGATGATTATGTTCTCCAAATAGAAGCTAATCTTGCAGACAAATCAGCAGCTAGTTTGTGGAAGGAGGAAGTTCACTTTCAGCAACTCGAGTACAGTGATCAACCGATACATATCAGCTATGACAATGATGAGGAAAGTGTAGCAAATTTTGAAGTAAGTGAAGGATCTTTGCCTTTTTGTTTTGATTCATTTCAGTTCATCAGAGATAACTTCCATGCAATCAGAAATAAACTGTCAACAAGTCTTGATCTGGATCATCTTGAGGGCAATGAAAACCTTGTTCAGGACTTCTCATATCCAGATTTGCAGCCCCCGAATCCCATTGATTGTCAAGTTGCAGATGAAGACTTGGAAGCTGGCACATATGATCAAATGATACAAGATGATTCCGTACCTTTCTGTTTTGAATCATTTCAGTTTTTGAAGGGTAAATTGCATAGTCAATCTTCAAACGAGCGGCCTGTAGGAAATCAACAATCTCTTAGTTTTAATGTTGAGGATGAGACAGATAGCGAAATTCTTGAGCAAGTTGTTAATGAGAAATCTTCCCCTGAAATGACTGATGGAATCATTTTGGATACAAAACCTTCCCTAGCACCATATTTGCAGCCACCAAATGAAATTGAAGGTCAGATTACAGATGAAGGCGTGGAAACTGAAATACATGATTTAATGATGCAAGAGGATTCTGTACCCTTTTGTTTCGAAGCATTTCAGTTCATAAAGCAGAATCTTCGTAATATCTCTAAAGAAAAAGATGAACAGCTAGCAGGATGTCATACAGTTTCAATGGATACATCACAGCAGTCTTCTCAAGTTTTTGATGATCCTATTGCTCGTGTGTTAGATGATGTTTGCTGTAAAAATTCTGCTCCATTGGCTAATCATGTGCTAGGAAAAAATGTTGATAATAATCTTATTCAAAAGTTGCCTTCATTTTCTTGTTTAATAGAGTTTTCATTACAAAGCCTATATCATGGTTTGCAGTCATATGAGGAGATTGATAAAGGAGACTTTTGTTCTGTTTGGAATCAGCTACAGAGTTTAGTTATTCACGAAATTCAGGATCCTTTTGATAGCCTGCTGCAGTCACCAAAGAAAGACAGCACAGATGTGAGGAAAATCTTAATTTCCAGCTGTGAAGATCACTTGGACTAGAGTAGTAATCTGTTAATGGAAATCAATAGCTATGTTTATGAAGATCCTTTCGCAATATTTTTGAAGTCATCCAGTCAATTCATGATTTGCAAGTTTATCAACAGTCAACTTGATTCCAAGTTTCCATGGGAGTTGGCTTTCGATTCTTCCCTTTTCCTGCGCATCATAAAGCATTTGGGAAGAAATCAAATAGCAGCCAGGATGCTTACATGGTTTCATTGGCTGTTCCATTTCACTTGATCGGGTGGTGAAAAGAACAATTAGAGTAGGTTTGATGAATAAGCTCAATTGTGAGCATCTTTCCAGTTTGTTAATTATGTTTTAGTCATGTTTGGTTTTATTATGGTTTTCAGTTTTAGCTTTGAGTCAGTCTGCATAATGTCAGTTTTCGTGTTTTGACTCCATTGCCCAATGGACGAAGGCACTATCTGCTCGCCCAAAAATCTGTAGTTCTTGGCACCTCCAAGGAGCTACCATCCCCATTGGAGCCAATGTTAGAGTCGGTATAGTCTTACCTCCGTCAGAGATCAAAAACTCTTTGTTGCATTTCATTTTAGGTGTCTCATCTAGTCCAGTCAGTTGCATTTCGTTAGGAAGCATCGATTATCTGACAGAAGGGTCTTGTCTCTCATTTTCCCTCATGTCAGGTATCTGCTGGTTTGTGTCTGATCATCAAAGTTTATCAAATTCAATGTTACAGTCCTTCATAGTCATGGATTGTTTTTTGGTCAGCAAAGAGTCATTTCAGTCATTAGGTCTAGGGTTTCATCTTCAAACATGTCAAATAATGCCAGCAGGTACATGAGGATGTTTCTAATAAGTTTTCATTCCAAAATTTTCATCATCAATAATGCTGAGAATCATTCTTCTTCAAAACTCTATTTGGAAGAAGAAATCGTCAAATTTATTGTTTGTAATAAATGTAAATATATTTTCAAACTTTTTCAGTTGTAAAGTTCTCAGGCGCAGCCCTGGTCACCTTGCCAAGTTCCAGGCCATTCATCCCTGCAATATGGACAAGATAGTTCATCATTCAACTCAGAAAATCCCAAATCAAGCAAAACAGAGTTTCAAATTGAAGTGTCAAAGGTTTCAAAACTACAAAAGTGGGTTTTCCACGTCAAAAATCAAGGTCCATGATATATAATGCATTTATGGTGTTTAGATAATCCATTCACACACCAAGACATCAGAGAACCAAAGACAAGTCATGGAGGAGCGAAAGCATTGTTTTAGGTTGAATTGTGTGTTGAAATCAGCTGCGCGGCGCATTGGCTAAGTGGAGCGGCGCACATGGCGTGCACGGCGCATTGGGCAGTTTTCCGTAGTGTAAAAATACACTGGTGCGACGCACATGGCGTGCGCGGCGCGTTGGGCTAGTGCGCGACGCATAGAGCCTCCAAAGAAGATTCTCACCATTTCTTCATCAAATTTCCGAAACGACTCAAATTTTTTGCTCCAAGTAAGTTCACGGGATTGTGAAATTTCCATTATCAATGTTTAGTGTTGTTTCAAAGGTTGGTTGGAGAATTTGAATGGTCTAAGCATAAACCCTATCTTTTTGACAAAGGCTATTCCATAGGGTTTATATTTGAAGTTTTAAAATTTGGCTTTGGTGCTGAACCCCTGTCATATGTCACTATATTTTCCCTTTCCTCCATAGTTCTACTGTAACTACAGTTCATTCCTATTCCCCTATATTCCACAATCACTCATATCACTTGTCCCCATTTTTCCTATTTCTAAACCCTACCATTTCCTACCATTTTCCCTCTCCCATATCATTTGTAGCAAATTCCCAAACCCCACATCCCTAAACACAGTCAAGTGACTGTTAACACATTTCAAATCTCACTTGACAAACTCCACAGTCCACTTTTCCCACTGTCCCATATTCCTCACAGTCCCTCATTTCCCTTTGGAACATATTTGGCACTTGGAGACAAAGACACCAAGTCCTCATTTATCATTTTCAAAAAACCAAACATACATTTGACATATACCTTACAACACCATGATGGACACCGACACATCCTATGAACAAGACAGTGATTCCGCCACTGAACTACATGCACCAGGAGAACACTAAACGTTGAAAAAGGGAGGATAGACTCCGAATCTTGGCCGAAGCTTCATCAGCTAAGCATGATACTTGATGATGGACCTTCAGTCCAAATTTCAGTAAATTTGGAGAAAATTTTGTCAATTTTGAATTTTTGGTCACAAAACAGGTTTTTCTGCCCGACGCGTAGTGCCACCTTGCGCGCGCTTACGATTGGGAGATCTTCTGGAGGAAAAATTGGTATTTATGGATTTGTTATGAAAATTTATGCATGCTCAGGAATGGCGTAATAATTTCATCAAGTTCTGGGTTGCCTAAAGGGTCAAAAACACCCTAAAATTGGCCTTTCCGCCACCTTTTGCACTCATAGGAAGCAGTGTTGGGAGATTGAACTTTTGGAGGGGAAAATGGATACCAAATCCAGAAATTCCACTTGGGTTGGAAAGTAGACAGGTAGGGATTTACAACGAGCTATCATGAGCCCAATTTGGACTTCGAGAAGTGCCTCAAAATCAGCTCCAACGTTGTGCTACACATAGAGATTTTGGGTGTGGCACATAGAGGATTTTGGCCTATTTTTCACTCCACAGCTCAGAATTTCGCCTAGTTTTGGCCAGTTTCACTTTTTCATGTAACTTTTGATCTACCTTGATGTAATTTCATAACCATGATGTAATTTTGGCACATATTTACTTGTTCTAGAAGATTCATTCACCAAAAGGTGAAATGTGAGTGAATGGATCAGTTTCCTATCATATAGAGGCAAGTTGTTTCATGGCCTATTTTCTAGTTCCTATTTTAGATATGGTTGAAATAGCCCCTAGAATGATGAGCTCGACCCCTAGAGGCATGGGAATGGGTTAGGCTTGTCTATATGATGTAATTTCTCAGTCATTTTCAGGGTTGGACTCTTGGGAATAGTTTGGCACCTCATTGTATATTCATTTCAGCATTTTTGGCAAAGGAAAGACCAGGGTTTTGCAGCACTTGTTGGGATCCTTGTGGCTCTGAGTTTTGATGATGTTTTTCTCCATGTAATTTTAAGTTCATTAATGTTCTATGTATGCCATTTCCCTTCTCTTTGCTTTTGAAATTAAACAAATGAGTGACTAAGGTAGAATTCATTAGTTTGCTGGTGCTCTGCCTTAAAATTTTGTTTAGTTTTATATGTTTTCATCTGTTTGAAGAGGATCCTTGCAGCCTCTTGCCCTCTTCAGCTCCTCAGCATTGTTTTCTATCCATTCATTCAATCTAAGACATCAAAGCCACTGCCTTCTTTGCCCCAACTTGAACTCTGCAAGAATTGGCCTCATCCCCAAGCCCAAAATTGCCTTTCCCTTGATCCAACAAAAACCCCCAAAAACTCGATCAAACTCCTTTATTCATATACCTAGTCTAAAATTAGCTTTCATTTCAGTCATCTCAAGCCCTATTGATTAATTATCGCTGAGATTGACCCGGAGAGAGCCCTCTCCTGTTCTGGTAGGGCTAGCTACCAGACTGAGCATGGTATGATGTTACCCTGAACTCTGCCTTCCTTCAGCCTGAGGTAGATTTAGGAAATAACACCTGGAATAATCGTCAGGTCTTATACAATAATATGGTAGTACATGAGATATAAATATGCCTAAATGCCCCCTACACATGGGGAAGTGCTAGCAAAAGCTGACGGATACGTGTAAATCGAAGAGGTGCTGCAAGCGACTGAGGCCGATATCATAAGATGAGAGGAGCTGCATCAAGGGCTGAAATGAAGGCATCCGGGCATGTGGGGGGGCTACTTGTAGGGCCACCCCCTCATGAGGGTTGAGACATCTCACACATGCCCGGGAATCACCAATAGCTATTGCTGCGTCACTGGACCATTAAGTGTATATATCACGATCATGCTAGGAAGAGCTCGAACCAAGGTACACTGCCCCCTAGACCTGGCTTTTGGAGGAAAAGAGCTGATGTTGACAGAAGGAGGTTTACCATAGGTGAGGCAAATAAGGGAACCCCACCTAAGGCGCAGGGGAAAATAGTAGAGCGACGACCAAGTAGACACTAATGACGATGATGGAATGAGAGAAATGGAGGAGCGGTTGGATGACTTCCCTTGCTAGAGCATAAAGTGTAGGGATGGTTTGGCAGCAACTGACACAATATCATGAGGGATAGTGGACGGGGGTACTGAAGGCCATAATGTGTGACATGAGAGAAGGACTGAGCAAGAAAAGATGGGGGACTATGGTGGGGTACAAAGGGACTCGGGATAGACTCCATGAATGTGCTGGTGACTTGACTCGACTGCTCTAAAAAAGGGCGACTCGATGGTGCTACCATGCAGTGAAGGCCCAATGGGGGACCGTAAAAAAATGAGTACAATAGGGTAGCTCATGACGAAAATCAACACGAACAAAGACAAGTAAGGAGGCAAAGTGGTGCCCCTGGTACAAGTGTTGTAAGTGAAGAAATTCAATTTTGAGGAGAGATGAAAAGATCCTTCATGGACAAAATGTGTCCTAGTGAAGTATCAAAAAATGAAAAAATAACAAACACCCATTTGAGTGCTCGGTGAGAGCTTTCCAACGGTGTAGACGGTTTGTCAAACAGGGCTACGGTTTGGTCGTAGCTGGCGAAAGAAAAAACAGGGGTTTTTCTTCTAATAAGGCTTTTTCCCTCCAAAATCATTCATTTTCTTGTGTAGCTGTGGTGAATGTGGAGAGGAGAGAAGGCCCTAAATCTTGCGGTGATCGTAGCGGACAAACTGACCGTTGGAATCGTGATTCGTCAGTTGCAGGTAAGAGGTCTAATCCTACTCTTTGTTTTTGATGGATTCAAAGTTCATATTAGGGCCTGAAATCTCAGTAACCACCCCTACTTCTTCCTCATGGCCGGGTCGCACTTTTTGGGGCAAAAACTGCGACCTAGGACACAGGTTTGGGCTTGAAAAGTGTGACCTGGCCCAGATTTTTGCTGAAAAGTGAAATCTGTGAGAGGGAGGTGATTGCAGTGCTGTTTTGGGCTGAGATTCAGTTTTGGTGTGAATAGATGCAGTTTTGTGGATCTGTAGACTGAAAAAATGATGTTTTTTGTGCAGATATGGCAGATATATTGATCAAATGGAGAGAGAGAGACTTAGGTACATTACGGACGGAGATCCAGGCGGATCAGGGTGTCCGTCATGTACTGGCGAGGTATGGGATGCTGAAATTTTTGGAGAACCCTTTGATGAGGGCTAGAGAACCCTTGTTGGCCCGTATTATCAGTTACTGGGATCCAAATCAGGAGGCGTTTGTAGTGCAGGGGCACAGGATCGAGCTGACAGTCCAGGATTTGTATTTCTTGAATGGTCTCCCACCATTAGGGATGGTGGGAAATACGTAGCTAGTGTTACCACGTGGGCATAACATTATGGAGTTTGTTGAGCGACATTGTCGACCAGGTGTCTGAGTCAAAGGGACTCGAATATCCATTGGTGATCTAGAGAGATTTGAGACCCAGGCAGTGGCTGCAGCAGTGTTACGGGTCTTGGGTAGCCAGGCATTCCATCACATCACTGGAGGGAAGATGAAGATCGTGGAGAGTGTGCTGAGTGGGACCTACTATGGGTGGGCCCAGATGATGTTGGTGTCGGTGAAACGACAGGTGTCGCTATGCAAGCGGCAAGTGAATCATGATTGTGCCAATGGGATGATGTTGTGCTCTTTCTTCTTTGAGAAGATCCCGACCTTACGACCTCATGTACAGTTGCCTGATGGAGGTCTGAGAGAGCCCTAGATGCATCGGTGGGGACGACTACTGTGTAGAGGAGGGGGAGGGGTGGTCGGACGGGTGTTCCGACCAGAGTTCTTTGCGCATTGGGATCAGATGCCATTATACATAAACGACTATCCCTATAGTGGGATGAGTTATTGGGGAGATCCGGACTTGCCGCTTCCGCCGGGTTGAGTGTGGGGGCCCGATGGTAAGTGACAAGCAACTAATCTGTTAGGTGTATTTGAGAGTTTTGTGACTAGTATACATGAGGCTAATCGAGATGTTTTGTGGAATGTAGATATAGCTCCGGTAAAACCGGTCGGATATATGGGACAACCTGTAGCGACAGGAGCTACAGGGGCAAGTGGATCAAGGACGGCGCAGAGCGAGGATATGGCCGCTCAGGTGGAGGACATTCGTCGTAGATGTGAGGGGCTACTGACCGGTGTATCGGAGCGTGGTTGGCAGGATTTAGATGACCGGTACATAGAGTTATGTATTGGGCTACCCTCGGTGTGGCGAGGTATCATGCAACGCATGGCGATGGTCGGTCAGGCTGTGCGTGATATACGAGCTGCAGAAGCAGAACCATTGGCTCGGGATCCTCCAGAGAGTGATTAGATGTAGGGCAGGTGGTGCACCCCAGTGTCGATGTAGGGGTGAGCGGTGCCCCCCATTTTTGTAGTTTTGTTATTGTAACATGCTATGGGCATGTAGTATGTTTCAGAGTAGATGGACTCTAAAAACACCTGTTATATATAATATATGTGATGTATATGTATTTGGTTGATGGTGTTAAATGTTATTGTGTTGTGTGTGATATATGCCAGTCTAGAACATGGTTTGCGATTTGATCTACGTAGTGATTTTGATCTCTAGGTATATGGCTAAATGTAATGAATCCAAATCCACGTATCAAAATTTTCACTCATAAATATTATCTAAACAGGATAGGGTTATGCACATGATAGGCACCATTAAGTTGTAAGACAAGAAGAAGGGAATATAAGTGGACATGCAGATGGAAAATGTGATGAGAAAGAGCATCGGATAAGAGACCACGAACTGCATCATATTCGGCCTAATTATTGGTGGCTTGACCAATGCAGACCCCATTTGCAAGAACAAGGGTATGCAAGGGGGTAAAAATGGCCCAGGCGGCTGAGGCAAGGTTTCGAAAATAGCTACTAGCGCCATCGGCGTAACCAAGGTAATGAGTGGATGAGAGGGTCGAGGGAATATCATCACAAGACGAGAAAAGGGAGGAAAAGCAGGGATGCATGTTGCGAAGTACATCATAGATGCAGATGGGAGTATCGGGATGATGGGAAGGCAAGGAAAGGTAGTGGAAACCACAAGAGGCTGCAAAGCTACCTAGAGCATCAGTAAAGGAAGAAAGGTGCACATACGGATCGTTAGGGGAAATGACAGAAGAACAAGTAAAAAGATGGTCGAAACATAAAGAGCCTGAAAAATTGGCAAAAGGGGAATCAAGCGAAACAGACAGAGTGGATTCAGAGGGGATGTACTCCGAGGGGTGTGCGGATGATGATAGTTATAAGAGAGGAGCAATAGATTCGGACATCTCAACATCAGAGGGAGGGATGTCAATGGTAGCCGGGGGATCCTCAAGTAAACTTGATGCATATTGAGCAATGATGGGCGAGGGGGATTGATTTTGTTCAACTTCATACTCGCGAATGACCTCTAAAGAGGCTCGGTAATGCGTGAGGTGAGGGCAATGGTGGGAATAATGGCCATGGAAACCACACAGAGCACATGGTTTGTTGGTGCGAAGAGTCTTTGGGTTCTTGGCTACGGATGAGGAAGAAACAGAGGTGTCAGGGACCGTAGATTCAGGGAACGCGACTTTAACCATGGGTTGGATACGGGGAAACTCAGGAAAAATATGGGTGGGATGACCGATACCATCACACAAGGCACAAGGCTTGGCAGGTTGGAGAGGGGTAGGGTCAGGGGCGGTGGCCTTGTCAGTGGATTCCCCCTTGCGAGTTTTTCGTTTCTTGCCGGTAGCTGTCGCAGTGTTAGGAGGGTTCTGCGGAGGGGCGAGGGGCACTATGGTGGTGGAAGGAGCAATGGGGATCGGTTGTTCTGGTGTCACAGCTATGTAGGGTTTGGGGTGGCTTGGTGGGGTCTCGGTTGAAGGGGTAAGATACCAAACAGGAATTCCCAAGGTTAAATTAGGGAGGGAAAGGGTGGCCATGATGGGGACCGAATAGACGCCGGGGGGGGGGACCAAGGAAAGGTATCTGACCGGCGGGGTAGTGACCAGGGGGGATGACTCCCATATGGTGGAGACCTAAGGGAACTAACTCAGGAGGGTAGGAAGGTTCCTGAGTGTGATGGGAAGGGCCGGGTGAAAAAGGTTCGGTTGACTGAAGCGAAGGGCTAGGAGTAGGAGGCGGTGGGTGAGATAGAGGTTGCTGGCTAGCCGGAGCAGGCTGTGGAAGGCTAGCCTGAGACGATTGCATCATGCAAACATTCGCTAAGATGGGGTTAGAGACGGGAGGAGGGGGAGGACCAGGAAAGGTTCCAAGCAAAGAGGAGTCTTTGTAGACGCCGGGGGAAACACTGGTCAACGAATCAACAATTATTTTCTTAGTGACAGTAGAGATGGTGGACTCAGGGGGGTCTAAGATTTTGGTTCATGGTAGGTCAATTGCTCAATGGTGAAAATATTGCCATTATGAGGGAAAAACATCTTGCGGTGGACTGCGGACGGGACGGCTGACATGGCATATGTGTAACTACGCCCCAAAAGGATGTTGTAGTCAAGAGGGGCGTCAATAACTTTAACATCGACACAAACAGTCTTGCCGGCAAGGGTGATAGGATAGTTACAAAATAGGCCAATGGGCTGGGAGGCATGGCCATCCCATGCACGAAGGGTGATGGTGGAAGGGGCCAGTTCAGGGGATCCGAGTTGTTTCCAAACCGAAGCGAACATTACGCAGGTAGATGCCCCCTCATCAATAATACACTGAGCAACATTGGCGTTTCGGATTTTGACTGGGATTTGGAAAGCAACGGAAGGAGGAAGAGGGGGATGGTCTGACTGACGGGCGTCGAAAACAATCAATTGGTCATCAGCAGGATCTACGACGCCCACGACAGATACTAGAGCCTTCTTTTGAGAAGGACACGACTGGAGGAGTTCCAGTGTTGAAATGGCAGCAGAAGATTGGGCTAGATCATCTACTATGCTGTATGAATGGGCAGCCCAACCAAAGGCAACATTTCGGCGTAATGGTCCCTTAGGAGGCTTGGGATGAACCTCAGCTTTGGGCAGAGGGAGTTGCAAGGGACCATTGGGTGTCGATAGAGGCTCTGTAGGACCTGACGATGGAGACTCAGAGACAGACGAAACAAGAGGTGTGGAATACTAATGGGACCGAGTTTGAAGGTTGAGGTCGACAGTGAGAGCTGGGTCAGAAGCCATCATGAGAATCTGGTAATCAGAGGAACTAGAAGGGGAAGGTTGAGTGGTAACCGAGGCGTGAGGTGGTTGAGTGGCCACGAATCCTTGTTGTGGGAAAGGATCGGTAAACATAGCAGGTTGAGAAGTAACGGGGGTGGGAGGGGTAGTAGCGGAGGAGTGTTGTCCCCGTACGGTGGCCTGAGAATCCCAAAGTTTCCGCATTTGTGGTAATAAGGGACAATCGTGAGTGTAGTGACCATAAACACCACAACACGAACAGGGCTTATTGGTGCGAAGTGGCCTGTCCGGCTTGGGCTCAGAACCCTGTGGTTGGTTGGCAGTGGTAGAGTCGATATTGGAAGGAGTGGGTCCACGATTACCAGAAGCGGATTGATTGCCTCTTCTCCTTCTTTGAGAAGGAGGAAAATTAGGTGCCCCTTGCTGTGCAAATACTTGCCCCTGAGGGGGTAGTAAGTGCAGTTGTGGGGGTGGAGAAGGCAAGGGAGTGGGAGGTCCAAATGCTGGAGGAGATGGGACACCAGGTTGCGGATATGGATAAGGAGTAGGGTGGGCAGTAGTAAGGTAAGCAGGGGGGTGGGAAAAAGGAGGAGGCATGCTGTAGCCTGAATACATGCTTCCTAGAGGGGAAAAAACGTCGGAGGGGCTGGCCCCTAGAGGAAAACCATGGCCCGGAGGAGGTTGGGCAGAGGTGTGTGAGAGGGCTCCAACGATACCATCAGCAGAATGAGATGCCCACGAGGCATTAGGGCCACCAGGTTTGGGAAGGTCAGGAAGGACGGTATAAACATAACCAGATTGGGCGTAGATAAGGTCATACTTCAAGGCGATTTGGAGGGCGGCTTCTTCGGTTTGTGGAAAATGGGATGTGACATCTTTGCCAATGGGAGGTAAGAGAGAGCGAAGGAACCAGTCCATGTAAACCCGATCTTCAAAGGGGGGAGCTCGACATAAGCTTCTTCTGCGCCACCATTCCGGGACATGAGCGGAAAGGCGGGTGGAGGAGGATTGACGGAAGGAGGTTAAAAGCTTGGTACTAGTGTCGTATCAGAGAGGGAGCTGGAAATAAGATAAAAAGGCTTGGAAAATGGTCGCAAAAGTGGTATGGGAGGAGGTGGCCTGTTCAACATACCATTTAGAAGCTTCACCTATAAGCGTGAGTTGGAAAAATCGAAGACGAATAGAGTCGTCAGTAATGGAATTGGAGGAACACCACATATGGAAGGATCAGATATGGTTGGAGGGATCCTCACTAGCAAGGCCTTCGAACTTGGGAATGTCGGACGGGAGCTTGGTTGGCATAGCAGGCCAACTAACATCGTGGCGGATAGGATCATTAATCAGCTGATTGAAGTCGGGGAGACTAAGGCCGGCCATATAAGGGAGTAATGGGGCAGTCGAGGTAGATCCTGAGGTGGTTCCACTGGAAATAGACCCAGCAGTAGTATTGGGGTTACTGCTAGTGGTAGGCCTTGAAGTAGACATGGTGAAAGTGACAGGGGGATAACCAGGAGGGGGAGAACCCGAAAAATCAGAGGAAGAGTCGGAGTGCGGACTCGGGGAAAGACTTACTCGATGACGACGGGAAGGAGGAAATCGACCAAGCGGAAACTAAAGATGAAGGCCAAGAAGTCTCCAGGAGAGGCGCCTTGGGGGCGCAATGATGACGAGAAGAAGAAAACCGACAAGGGCAGGGAGGGACAAAATCAAGTGAGGTCGAGGGCAGAAAGGTGCAGTGACAATTGATTTTAAAGTCTTTGCCAGGCGGTGTTAACCAGGCGCTTCTTCACTTAGGGTCAGTGTGTGGCGTGCGTTAATTTTAATTTTTTAAACCTAGACATTTTGAGAGTAAAAGAAAAAGTGTGCTGCGTAATGGAAAAGAAATCTGTAGTAAATAAGACTGAAAGAACATAAAATTAACAACTAACGATGTAGCAATCTAACCCAAAAAGGCGGGTCTCTCAAAACTAGTCTACAAGAGGGAAACAACTAGGCAAAGCACGCTAAAAATATGCCAATAGATCTAAGGTCCGGCGGGACTGGGATCTAAAGGGTAAATCTGCTGAAAAGTGGTGCAGAGAACAACAAAGAGGCAGAGGCAAGGTTGCTGCTAAAAAGGAGGAGATCAGCTAAATATAGAAGAGACAAGGCGGTGGCCTTAGAAATGAACCCAAACAAAACGATATGAGGTGATTTTGAGAGGGAGAAGAGCTGATCTAAGGGGATCTGAAAAGGAGGTATCATATCGGAGAAAAAGAGGGCTAAACTCTAGACATTCAGACTTCTAAAACAGTAAAGACTCGTCCACAAAAAGTGGAGGGTACTAGAGCCTTAAGGGGCAAGATTCCCTCTTATTTGAGTGAAGCAGATTAGAAACAGGTCCAAACGGGCAGAGACAGAGGTTGGAAAACCATGACAGAAGCTTTAGACAAACCCAGAAAAAGTGCTAAAAAATTTTCAGAAAAAGTGTAGGTCGTAGGTTCTGACCTGTTTGTAGTCCAGGTCATAGGTTTGGGACAGAAAAGTGCGTCCTGAGGCTCAAGTCGCACTTTTTGGGCCGATAAGTGCGACCTGCAGATCCGGCTCTCTCGGCGGCAGATTTCAGAAAAATTTGTCGTCTCAGCTGCGGCTAATGTCTGTCACCTGCGCAATAAGGCCAGAAACACATGGAAGTTAAAAATTTGACCGTTTAAGGGTTTTAGGGGTGAAAATCACCATAAAAATAGGAAAAACAAAAAATGGAAGAGAAACCCTAGGGCCTGAAACAACTGGATATGTAGGAATAGATAAAACGACAGCGGTCGCAAAAGAAAACCCGTGTGGATGCGCCAATTGTTAGTATGAATCTTTCGTTGTAAAAAATCCCTTTAGCTATGCATAAAAAATAGCCCTAACATCGATTATGGATGCAAAATATCTTTAAGTCTACTGCATAAATTCAGATCTAAGCACAAAAGGACATTAAGCAGATAAAATATAGTATGGCTCCATGCATCCAATAGACAAGGCAAGAAAAAAATGTTTAAAAGAATGATTTGTATTATATTAAAGAATGGGGCACCTGAGAGGAAAACAAGAAAGGTGTTTTCCAGTTCTCCTCAGTGGGATGGGTTCTTGGAAGTCCTCAGTGTTTCAGATCTGGAATTTCTCTCTCTTATTGGTGTAGAAAAACAAACATGGAACTCAATGGGAGTTCATAAAACAAAAATGGAAAAATGGTGACCAAGAGTAGATCCAGAGTTGTCTAATGCAATGAAGGTGACTAATGAATGGGGAAAACCCCCCTATTTATAACAAAATATTGGGGCGGTCTAGAACTTGATGCATGAATAAAATATTATTAATCAAATTCTAGAAGCACCCTTTAGGAATATTTTATTATATTTGTTGGAGGCAAAAGGGTTCTTGACTTGGGTCAATTCCTTTATTTATAAATAATAAATAAATAAATGGTTATTTTATCATCTTAGGGAAGTGATGGGAATACAATTAAATAAATAATGGTTTATTTAATTATTTATGGATGATTTAGTCAAATTTAACTAAGAATATTATTTAAATAATGATTTAAATAACTTGTTCTTAGGGAATAATTAAATAAATAAGGATTTATTTAATTAAGTTCCTTATTTTGGGTTAAATATGACCAGGAAATATAAACAAATAAGTTATTTAATGTGGTGAAAGCAATTTTACTTATGGTAAAATTGGTCTTACATGGTGTACTTGGGTTCATCTAATAATAACAGGTTAGATGACCAAAAATTGGTGTAACACAAGGAGGTGGCTGAATCCTGGTTAATCAATATAAATAAGTACTTTCAAGTATACAAATATAGCAGCAATATGAAGGCCAGATTGGCTATATACCAGTTACGAGAAAAAGGTACCATGTGGTGGGAAGAGGTGAAAAATGTACGCAGCATTGATGAACGAGATATTTCATGGGAATTGTTTCAGCAGCATTTCAAAGACAAGTATCTGACAGAAAGGTTTTATGATGATAAGGCTAAGGAATTCCATGATTTATGGTTGGGGCAGATGACCATGGACGATTATGTCACAAAATTCACTTCCCTGCTACGCTATGTTCCTTATCTCCGAGAGGAAAAGGCCAAAGTGCAGAGGTTTCAGAGTAGTCTACCTACTCATATGAGAGAACGGATAGAATTTGTTAATCCTTAGACCATGGATGAAGCCATCCGTAAAGCCCGGATGTTCTATCAACAGTCCAAGACCAAGGGTGAAGGAGGAAAAAGCTGGCAGCCAAAGAAAAATCAGAAAAATAACTCTAATTTTAGAAGTAGTAAAAGTAGCAACTTTAAAGGCTTAGCATGGAATTCTATCAGCAAGCAGTTTGGTAGGAATCACCAAAGAACCAAGTGGCCAGCGGAGGAGAAACCCACAGAAGCATCTAGTAAGCCAGATCAGGGACAGATTCTTAAGCCTCCCCTATAGTGTTGGGGCTCTGGGGAAGCCCATTATTATAGAAACTGTCCCCAACGAAACAAAAATGAAGTTGTAACAAATCTGCAGGAAGCATCTACAGTGGGGGACATGGCACGCAATATACCTCGTATCAATGTAGCCTTGGAAGACCAACAGGCTGATTTCCAGCCCACAATGATTGAACTGGAAGGTACTTTACTAACTAAACCTGTTTCGATTTTAGTAGATCCTGGAGCAAGTTTTAGTTACGTAAGTCCTAAAATAGTGCAAATATGCAAATTAAAACAGTAGAAATTTAAGAATTCCTGGTTAGTTCAGTTAGCTACCGGGGCCAAACGAAAGGTAACTACAAAAGTTCCTAACTGTATATTGGAAGTAGTGGAACAACGGTTACAAGTAGACTTAAATATCTAACCATTGGGGTCTTATGATGTGTTATTGGGTATGGACTGGTTGGAAAGACACTGGACTCTATTGGACTACAAAGAAAATATTATTTACTTCAGAATGCAAGATGGCACGCGTAAAGAGATTCAAGGAATTAAAAAGCCTGTGCAATTACACCCAATAACAACATCCCAAATGGGCAAGTGTATCAGAAAAGGATGTCAACTGTATGAAATTCAAGTAGGATATGTAGACTCCAAGGAAAAGGCTCCAATAATGGCGGATATTCCTATGGTACAGGAATTCCTGGATGTATTTCCAGAAAACATTCTTGGTTTTCCACCCAAGAGGGATATTGAATTCACCATTGAATTGCTGCCAGGAGCCTCTCCGGTGTCAAAAGCTCCTTATAGAATGAGCGTGCCAGAACTAACAGAACTAAAGATACAGCTACAAGAACTATTAGAAAAAGGTTATATCCATCCAAGTGTGTCTCCATGGGGAGTACCAGTCCTATTTTTTAAGAAGAAAGACAGAACCTTACGCATGTGTATGGATTACAGGCAGCTTAATAAGCTGACTGTTAAGAACAAATACCCCTTACCAAGAATCGATGACTTATTCGATCAAGTAAGAGGGGCTAAGGTGTTTTCTAAGATAGATTTAAGATCTGGATATCATCAGATTCAGATTAAAGATGAAGATATTTTCAAAACAACATTCCACACTCGTTATGGGCATTATGAATTCATGGTGTTGCCCTTCGGATTGACAAATGCGCCAGCAACCTTTATGAGGTTGATGCATGGCATCTTTCATCAGTATTTGGATAACTTTGTATTTATTTTCATAGATGACATACTGATATATTCAAAAATCGAGGAGGAACATAAAGAACATTTGAGAATAGTTTTGGAAATGCTGAGAAAGCATCAACTTTATGCTAAGTTTAGCAAGTGTGATTTCTTTAAAACAGAAATCCATTATCTGGAACATGTTATATCAGCTGAAGGAATAGTTGTTGATCCATAAAAGATCAAAACTATTATGGAATGGCGAGTACCTCAGAATGTGGCTGACATTAGATCGTTTATGGGTCTAGCTGGATATTATAGAAGGTTTATAGAAGGATTTTTTTTAATTGCTTTTCTTATTACATCTTTGCAGAAGAAAGGCAAGCCTTTCAAATGGACAAATGAATGTTAGAATAGCTTTGAAAAGCTGAAACAACTACTGACTACAGCACCAGTACTGAAGGTAGCTGACCTTGACAAAGAATATGAAGTTTGTACTGATGCCAGCAAAGAAGGAGTGGGAGCAATATTAACTCAAGAAGGTAAAGTAATAGCCTACGAGTCTAGAAAACTGAAAGATCATGAACATAAATATTCTACTTATGATCTGGAGCTTACATCCGTGGTGCATGCTCTCCAGGTGTGGAGGAATTATCTGCTGGGTAAGAGGTTTGTACTTAAAACAGACCATATCAGTTTGACTAATTATTTTAAGCAAGCAGATTTGAATTCTAGACAGGCAAGATGGAATGCCTTTTTGAGCGAATTTGACATGGACATATAGCATGTTAAGGGAAAATAAAATCAAGTTTCAGATGCGTTGAGCATAAAACTGCATGGTATTTATGCATTATACTACAATCAGCTAGAAAGCCAACCGTTGGAACAATCAAAAGAAGAAGCACAGAAAGACCCAGAATATAAATTATTGTGGCAGCAAATGGAAGAAGATAAGAAGAAAGGCAAAGTATCTGAGTTTGGAAAGAATGAAGATCAGGTGTTAACTTTTCGAGGAAGAATTTATGTGCCCAATCGAACAAGTCTAAAGGAGTTAATATTGAATGAGTTCCACCGCAGCAATTATGCTGGTCATCCGGGATATCAGAAAATGCTTACTGCAATAAGAAAGGTATATTATTGGCCAGGTATGCGTAAGAATATTGCTGAGTATCTAAGAAAATGTTTGGAATTTTAGCAGGTAAAGGTGGAGCACCAACATCCTGCAAGACTATTGCAGCCCATACCCATTCCTGAATGGAAGTGGGAGGTTATCTCCTTAGATTTCATCACAGGACTACCATGAAAAAAAAGACAGAATGAATTAATCATGGTAATGGTAGGCAGATTAAGTAAGTCTGCACATTTTATACTTGTACAGTCTACATACAAGATGGTACAGATTGCTGACATATTTATGAAGGAAATCTTCAGGTTACATGGCATACCAAAAACTGTGATTTCAGAGCGGGATGTTAAATTCACATCTACATTTTGGAAAACCCTGTTTACGGGTTTTGGAACACAAATACATTTCAGCACTACCTATCATCCTGAGACTGATGGGCAAACGGAGCGGGTAAACCAAGTACTAGAAGACATGTTGCGCATGTATGTGATGCAGCATCCAACTAAGTGGGAGGATTACTTGCACCTTGTTGAGTTTTCCTATAACAACGAGTATCAGGAATCTCTGAAAATGAGTCCCTTTGTGGCATTGTATGGTAGGCAATGGCGACCACCTATAAAATGGAGCAGTCCAGAAAAAAAATTATTGTTGGGACCTGAAATGTTGGCTGAAATGGAAGCTGAGGTAAAAAGAATAAGGCAGAATCTGAAGGCTGCACATGATCGACAAAAGATTTATGCAGATAAGAAAAGGTCTTATCGTGAATTTGTGATAGGGGACCATGTTTACGTGAGAATTAAGCCCAACAAGAGTACCATGAGATGGACCTCTTGTGCCAAATTGGCTCCCCGGTACTATGGACCTTTCCAAATATTGGAAAGGGTGGGACCAGTAGCCTATAGTTGGCTTTAGCCAACCATATTCAAGTACACAATGTGTTCCATGTGTCTTTGCTAACGAAATATGTACATGATGAAAAACATGTAATTCATTGGCAGAATATTCAGGTAGAACCAGACAGAGAGTTTCTGGTAGAGCCGCAATGCATACTTGACCGAAGAGAAATTGAACTCCACAAAAGAGCAGTTATCCAGGTGAAAGTGAAATGGAAGCACTTCAGACCAGATGAAGCTACTTGGGAGGATGAGAAATTTATGGGGGAAGCCTACTCGGAGCTCTTTGCAGAGCTGGGCTGAAACACCAAGGACGATGTTACCCCCAGGGGGAAGATGTGACAGCCTCATTAAGAGTTAACTAGTATTAACTAGTTAAAGACAATTTGCTTATTTTTATTTTCTGGAAAGAAAGACTTAATTGTTATTTTTTATGAAAAAAATTATTATTTTTTTTTGTTATTGAGTTAACAGGAGGAACTAATTAATGAAAAGAAAATATTTTAAGCTTTTGGTAAAAATTTTCCAAGAATAGGAGGTGGTTGGGGACAGTTGGAAAACAGTTACCTACTCCTTTGAGGATAAAGCTGAATCCTAGGAGAGGAGTAGGGGTTCTGTGCAAAAACTGGTAAAGGGGAGTATTTTCTAGAGCTGGTGGTGATCATTTGAAAATAACTCACAGCAATCCTTGTAAAGCCAAAAAATTTCTGAGTTTGACTGGATTGGCCATCCAGAGGTCATAGCAGAAAGAGTAAATCTATTCCACTGTTAACCCGTGGCACTGTCTAGATTCTGGAGCTAGGGGGCAAGAGGAGGACGTCATAGCCTCCCTTGATGGTTGGGAGGACCACAGTTTGAAAGATTAATTTCCAGATAAGTATGCAGAACTTGAGTATGTTGAACTACAGTCTTGTTGTGACCAGCAACAACCCCCCTTTTATTCAATATTAGTAATAATACTAAATAAATGGGGACCCTTAGTTAAAAATCCAAAAAAATCAATTAGGATTTGTTTTCCTTTTCAAAATAAAAATTTCTATCATAAAATTAGAGAAATCCCTTAGAAATAACCTTAAGAAACACTTAAGTTTATGATAGATTACAATAAAATTGTTCTTTAAACAAAATAGCGCATCCATCGCAAAATGGTATATATCTTTTGTAAAACTGAAAATGCGATTTTGCGATTTTGCGATAATGCGATCCCAAAAAGCCTATACAATAAACATATTGGTCGCAGATCGCATAGTGCAGAAAACAGAAATGTTAAACGAATATCTTTTGCGCTATTTACAATTTTGCGCTTTTGCGAGATT
This sequence comes from Pinus albicaulis, assembly GCA_034641835.2. Classification (NCBI taxonomy): domain Eukaryota; kingdom Viridiplantae; phylum Streptophyta; class Pinopsida; order Pinales; family Pinaceae; genus Pinus; species Pinus albicaulis. Next base: position 235,649,216 of record CM076573.1, read on the forward strand.
TGCGATGTGCGCTTTTGCGCTATTTCGCAATTTGCGCTTTTGCGCTATTTACAAAATTGCGATGGTTTCATTTTGCGATTTTGCGATATTGCGACATTGCGATATTGCGATATTGCGCAGCAAATCGCAGATCGCAATGTCGCAGATTCATAAAAGCGCGTTGTTCAAAGAAAATCTTCCCATATATCAATATCTGTTATGCGCTTTAATGATTGGATTAAATGAATGGATTGACAATTAATGGTAAATGAGATTTTGTTTTGATTGAAAGTCATTTCACGATAAAATAATATATTTCATCCGCCTTTGCATTTAAAACTATCTCATCACCTTTCTTATGCCATTACTCTCATTTAACTCGTAAAACGCAGGCACGAAGGAGCAAACGTCTATACAAAGCTTTCACAGAACATTATGGGTAAGAAGGAGAAGAGCTCGAATTCTGAAAACAGAGAAATGGCTTCACTGTATGCAGACACCACTTGCAATAAGGATGCCGGTATAACCACATGGGAAGGAATGTATAATTTGCTGGAAGAAGAAAATCCTGTGGTATTGAAAGTTGCGGCTACAGCAGGTTCCAGTAATACAACTGAGGCAACTCTCAAAGAACTGGCTTGCTCATTTCTGCATAGGATAGCGGCAAGGCCGAGGATCCTCCCGTATACGGACATGGTGAAATGGGTGCTGGACAGCACCGATATTTCAGATAGGAAATTTAGAACTCCATCTCAAGAGCTAATCGGGTCATTCACCACGGAAGATGTGAGGCTGATGTATAAGTTGACGGAGCCTCAGGCGACTTATAATAAGCAATTCATGGAAGATTTTGCCAGAGAACATGCGAATTTGTCAGAATGCACACAGGAGTGGACCAAAAGAGATGAACCATTGAAGAAAGAGCTAAATCAATCCAGGGGCTGACAAGATTAAATTGGGACTCTTACTGGACATACTTAGTGAAGCCACACAGTCAGCACAGTGCGCTTAATTGTATCATCAATTCTACAGAGAAGATTGCGCCTACACTTGCGGACTCTGTCTTTTCAGGACAGTTGAATTTTGAAGTCGGTCAACCACATCTTCTCAAAACTATGCTAGATGCCTGCAAGTTTAAAGACCAAGTTCATAAATAGTTAGTTAATAAGCTTTATTTTCTTAGATTTAGTTTTAATTTTACTGTATTTTAGCCTAGGAAAAGGACGGTCATTAAACCGAATCCTTAATTTTTTGTAATAGACTATTTTTAGATTTAGCTAAGTAGTATTTAAACCCTTCTCATGCATTTAGAGAAGGGTCCTGAATCTTAATATTTTTGACTTGGAGATTACATTTCTGTACTCCATTGGCTTAATATATTTTTTTAAAAGGATCACATCTGGTGATTTTATGCGAAATTATCTTTGAAGTGTTGCATTTCTGTACCTTGG